>JAGDQP010045920.1:969-15456 GCA_022664845.1 Lepisma saccharinum
AAAAAAAAGCTGATTGGTGTATAGGAACATCGAACCTTAACCCACTGTTTCTGACTAACATTAACTCATCGTTGAGAAGACGACCACTAGGTTGGGCGAGACTTGGAGCCCGAGCCTTACAATCAGATTCTCTAATGAAAGATCTCTCCTACATCTTTTTTCTTATTGACGATTTGTGTAGTGAATCAATCTCCACTGTATGTATACGGGTTAACTGTGTAGCTTTAGTTTACCACGCCGAGATTATGGTGTCTCGTTTTTTCAGTCTTGTTGGATGCTTGTAGATTCCTCTTCAGCAAAACTTTCTTAGTGACCTCCGAACTCAAAGCGGGCCTTGCAGTTTCAAGGTAAAGTTCCACTCTCCTTCCAACTTCAGTGCTAACTGCCTGTAGTTGTTGATCTTTTCGTTGGCACTTAATTCCGCTCTCCGCTGAACAGCTGTGATGTTCTCTTCGAAATTGTCTGATGCTTCGCTGAATTCAGCCAAATTGAAGTCAGGTTTCCGGAGTCCTATTAAAGTTCTGCTACCTTGTATCTCTTTCCTGATTTCTGACTCATAGTGCTGGGTAAGATGCCTCTTGTCTAGCAGCTTACTCAGTGTTCTAAAGCATTCTTCCTCGGTCACCTCTCAACTTATAGTTTGGCCCAGAGGGACCAGCTTTGTCTCTGCTGGCTTGCCTTGAAGATCTTGATGGGGGAAACCTCGATATTTTGCTTCTCTTCTCAGTGTTTCTTTCTTCAACCTTGTATGTCGCCCGAGGTGTCGTTCAGCTCCGGTAGATCCATTGACAATGAATTTTATTTATGGCTTTTTAAGCACCTCTGCTGAGGCCGATTTATTCCTTAAGTGTCTCCATGTTGTACTAAACAAGATCGCTTTAAAAGTAAGGTTACGTTCTGAATCGAGAAGTACAAGTACATAAAATTACGTTTTGTAGAAATACCATTGGTATAATTATTTCAGCTATTTCGAAATTGTTTCAGGACAACTGCAACATTCAGCTCGGTTTCGCTAGCGTACTATCGTCTGTATTGCTGATCAAAACAAAGCATACGAAACGAGAATTTAGTAGTATAATTAGAAGTCAATTTTATAACACATTCCATCCCTTTTCGTAACTTTACCCCAATAACATGCTTATCAATAGACCTACTTATATGTGTACGTATGGCAACCATTCTGTCGATATTTATAAGTAAATTCCTTTCCCAAACTCACTAGTATTATTTGAACAACGTATTGAAAACGGTAACAATATAATGAACAACATATAACAATCTTATCATATGGACGCTTCTTTTTTACCATCAGCCAGATGAATTCTTCACAGACAGCGCCATCCCACCGCTGAAGAGCACACTATCAGCACAAATAAAAGTTACATAACTCTCTCACATTTAAAAATGGAGAAACGGTACTGATACTGTTTGAAAGCTCTTAAAACAATCTGTAATTTTAACATTACATATTGTGATAATATCATATAAGTCAAGTATAGTCTTATGACCTACACAGTAAGAAATAGCTGTGTTAATTCAATTCAATGCGGTGTCCCAGCATGACTACCACTTTTTGTGTTAACACAACACACGGTGTTGATTTTGATACTGGGGAAAAGTTATAGCTGCGGCAAGATTTGAACAAGGGTTGTTGAGTTAGAAGTACAGTATCTTACCGTCTTTTTCTAAATGTGTTTTGCTGTAAGCGGGCTGTGTTTGTTACTTGTTCCACTTGTTTTTTACTTGTATTAAACTTGTGTGTACTTGTTCTTGCATCATTAACTACTGACAGCACAGTTAAAATCACATCCATGCCCGAGGTGGGATTCGAACCCACGATCCTTGAGACGCCAGACTACCGCACTAGCGAGCACGACCACCTGGATCGACTTAAATCACCAGACAGAAAACAAAACAGTATATTCAAAGAGTATAGAGAATAACAAAAAATCCTGCTGAACACCAAACACAAACAAAGTTACTCTCACAACTTATACCATGATTTAATCATTTTTCATTTTGCAATTAGGGATCAGAATTCCCATTGATTGAGAATATGTTCCATTTCTATGAAAGCAAGCATAGCAAATGACGTGTTCTTACGATAAGAAAGCAGTAATGCTGCTCAAGTATTTGTTTGTCGCCATCTTGCTTGCTTTCATAAAAATGGATTATTCTCAATGAATGGAAATTCTGTTTCTCAATTGACAAATAGAAAGTGATTAAACCATGGGATAAGTCGTGCAAGTAACTTAGTTTGCTTTAGGGGTTCAGCAACATGTATTTGATTCCCTACACTGTTTGAATCTATAATGTGGTCGTTTAATTCAAATGTTGTTCAATAAATATCGTTTGTATCTAGTATTTTTTTCTGTGTGACAAATTAGCCAAGTCGTGAAGATCTCTGTTTTCTTTTGTGAAGATTTTTTTCTGTGTGATCAAATTAGCCTTCTAACTGAGCAACCCGTGTTCAAATCTCACTGCATCCGTAACTTCTTTCTCCCAGTACCGAAATCTACACCGTGTTTTGTGTTGATTTAACCCATAAAAAGTGGTAGTCACGCTGGGACACCGCTGGGTCACGTTGAATTAATATAGATATATTCTTTTCAGTGTATAGGAAATGGTGTGTCAAAAAGTATCTTATGTAATATTATAATGCTACGGCATGGGCGGATTTATGGGAGGCAATGGGGGGTATGGGGGCATAACCCCCCAAGTCAGTTCAGATTGACTTTACATGTTCCATTCTACACGATAGCTTTTAAAATAATTGTCACCCCCATCCCCTACCGCCAGGGTCTCTCTTCTAAATCCGACCATGTGCTACGTAAACAGTAACTCAAAGGTAAAGACACTATTCACGCATAAATGAAGCCCAGCATACAAACTTGAATGATATAAGTTAGAAAGAAAAGAAATACTATAACCTATTCTGTGTCTATCGTGACACCACAAATTATTTCATTGAAACATATAAATCTTGTGTGGATGAATCACCATTCATTTCAGAGAACCAGTACGTAAATACAAACCTCCTTCTTTTGACTGAATGCACCGAGCAATACTACAAACGCTATCGGATGCAGTTGACTAAGCATGAGGCTTCTTTACATATCACATTTATCAAACAAAAACAAATCGGCACTTAACATGAATGTTGTAACGTGTCTCTTTCATTTACTAGTAAGAAAGAATATTTTCTTACATAGAAGGACTTCATACAATTTGAATATACACAATAGTAAAACTAAGAGTAAAATTGGAACGATCGCTCCTTAACCCATGCACCTGGTAAACCGACCAAAGTACCTTGGCTTACACACCACGGCGGACAGGATCCGAGATCGTGAAGTTACAATCCCATGACAGCTGACACATCGATCCGATCCAGGGTATAAATCGAACTTACAACAAGAGATGGCGTGCAGGTATAAAGAACAGAAATAAAAGAGGTATAAAAGAGTGACCCCTATTTTCACACTTGCATTTATTTTAAGGCCTTTAGGCAACTATGACTCAGACCGTATGGATGATGAATGAAAAATGTGAGAGGAAACGGGAGCACCCCGAGAAAACCAACGCATCCGATGTCTGTACACTACATGGCATGAGTAGGGATCGACCCGAGGACCCCTAGCACCAGAGGTGAGCGCTCTACCATTTATTTCCTTAACTGTAATCATTTCCCACTCAATTATTTTCAATTTTAACAAAAATGACGCTTCCATTTCTGTTCTGTGAGATGTCATATGCATTTTAAGATTTGATTACCAATTCTGACGGGCGCCATATTGATGACGTCATAACCCCTAAACTCGACACGGGATTGTTTGGGACTCTTTGTGAGTAATGCAGGAGAAGTAGTAATACATATTGCAAGAGGGTTCGTGCTGTTCTTTTGAATGTCTAGGTACACAGAGTTAGTTATGCTTATCGAAAATTTTCAGCATGGGGCTTAGTTTTGAGTACTTAAAGATGCTAATATACAACACCCTGTACCATATAATACCAACTAGCTCGTTCAATATTTAATATGTAAACCATGATGTGTGTTTAGTTCGAAAAATTAGGTAACGCGCTCTCACTTTTATTTTAGGGTGTTTTGAGGTATCTGTCAGAGTTTCAGTTATTTGCTATTAAATATATATAATGGAAGAAACGAAACTACTTTTTAGGAATAACATCCACCATATTTAAATATGGTGACAGTATATAAACACCATATCAACTTGGGCTACTGAAACCAATCATTATCTTCAATTTGACGCAAGAACGAAGTTTGTATCTTAATTCTGAGAGAAGATATTACTGTGTTTGGGCGTGGACGCCATATTGATGAATTCATCACTCCTAAACCCGTCCCGAGATTCTTTGAGACTTTTTGTGAGGAATAGAGGAGAGTACTACAACATATTGCAACATGTTTCGTTCGGTTGTTTCAAATGCTTCGATAAAATTCCAAATATGTCTAATTTCACAGTACTAAACAGGAATGTTTTATTGTTAGTTACAATACATAAAATTTTAGATATTTATATACTACAGTATTGATGGTGTTCCAGTACAAAATGAATAATAAAGTTAAAAAAAAATATTTTCAATACATTTTTTTCTGATTTTTAATAGTGCCGTGTTTCAGAAGAATTCACTGAAGGAGTTTGGTGTTGGAGGGGCGGAGCATGTCTTTTTGAAGATTAATTTTGAACACTTGTGCACACTTAGTTCTTTTCAGAAATACTTTTTGGAACACGTTTGGTACACGTTGTGTTCACAAGTACTGGCTCACTCATTATTACGACATATTTATTCAATATATACAACGAGAAAAGTGACGACCTGTTTTCTTCGTAACTAGTTAGTGCTGTAAAGTAAGGATCTCTAACGATAGATGCCAGCACTATCTCCGTATGACATTGATGTATTCTTTTCGTTGCACGAAGTTGCAATGCTGCTTCTATAAATTCAAGCCTAAAGAGTTCAAACTTTCGGAGAAGAAAGTTTATGACCATTTCAAGAGTTCAATATGTGAATTCTTATTGTCAGTTTTGTTCATAGTTGAAATTCATTGATTGTTGTAGTGAATATCTAAACCTATGACAACGATGCTCTTTCAACAATTAATAAAAACGAAAATAAAAGATCGGCACTGATTAAACTCTTGCAATGGTTATGAACTTTCTTCTCTCAAAGATTGAACTCTTTAGTCTTGAATTTGTACGAGCAGCTTAGCAATTTTGTACAACGAAGCAAATGCATTAGAGATATACGGAGAGAGTGCTGCCATCTGTCGTTAAAGATCGTTGAATTATACTAACCTGAAAGCAGTAAACTGCCACTGAGACAGCAAAGGTTCTACCCCCGCGCTTGCACAAGCACAGGAACAGCATTTACAGTCCTTTTTGGCTACAAACCGACACTTTGTTATAGAAATGAAAAAAGAAATAGCAAAGGTACCCGCCAGAACTCCTATTAAAGATACCACCGTAAGTGAGGGTACTGAAATTACCTTTAAAAATCTCAGTGCGAGTGGCTGATGTAAGTAGGACTTGATCCGGGACTTGCTGCACAGACCTTATCTGAAATGAAGCTTTTGTAACCACTGGACCACAGTGCTGCAAGTATAATTGTGTAAATCGTGATTTTGCTTACCTAAAGCTGTATCAAACAAAGTTTCACTAGTCATGAAAAAAAGCAACCTACGTAGCCAATGACATCTCTCGTTTATGATATCGCACTATAAATAAAACCTTTAGCTATAGGAACTTGAGCAGTCCTTTAAATTGAAATTCTCAGGTCCTCGTGCGAAACTTGTTAAGTCTCAAATTTCCAAAAATTGAGATGTACAAATTCCCTTATAAAGAAAATAAAAATACAATTATATTATGTATAGTCGGCTAAGTCCTATCACAATTTTTAAGAAGTGCTGTGCATTTCCAGACGTATACTACACAAGGATTCGCATTTAAACGTTCCATTCAAGGTTTCACAAAACTAAGGTTTTTGTAACTGAACAGCTTTTGCACAAGCACTCGAGAATTTATTAAACAATTTTTCTTAGCTGTCAAACCCATGAAAGAAAGCTTGAGGAATATGCAATGCTTAGACATCCGCTGCTTTCAGAAAGAAGTTCTGGTTCTAAATGGCAAAACCAAACTAAATTATCTAATGGATTTTTCTTGTGAATACGACTGAGCTCTCTTCATAACAAGCATATGAAATATATTTGAAGTAATTGTCGAGCATAAAAACAACAAAAGAAAATCGAAGTTATATTAAATTAAACCTAAATGTAATTTATCTAAAAGAGTGTATAGAAAATCGACATTTATTGCTATTAATATAAGTTTTAAATTACTGATACCCGTCGGTGTCTATTTCTCTTTCTGTCTTTACATTTCTTCCTTAATCACATTTTCTTTGTATAATGCTTTATCTTATCTTTTTCTATCATTCTCTCTCTGTCATTCTTTCTCTCTTTCTATCTCTCATGCATAACTAGTATTAGAATGATCCTTGCTTCTTTTTGATACGCAGGGCTAAGGAGAGAAGGGGAAACAAGGAGCGAACTGAGTGTCTGAAATAACTACAGCATAAGTAAAGGTAAATTTGGTGACCTAACTGCTGGCCGTTAGAAACCACATATTTTTGTATACGTTGTATACCTAAATATAACTAATTCGGAAAAATTATGGTCCCTTTCACGAGTATTAATAGTTTAAAACCTTAATGTGTCTATAAAGAAACATACGAATAAACCATACCTCCATTCCCTGTAAAGTAATAATTAATTGAGTTTATCTTGCATCACACATTAAAAATAAATTTCTTAATTTCTAAAAATAGCTTTGTAAATTAGCTTGTAATGTAAAAGTGCAAATTTGCTCTCAGGTTTTTTGTCATTCGCAATTCATTTTAAATAGACTAAATTATTTACGAAAACAAAGTGAGACACTGTTTATTTTCCCCTGCGAAAATACATTTCCTAGAATGATAGCACTACAGTTGAATGTTATACAATGTTGTTCATTTCGTTGGAAGAATGATTATGTCAAATATTTAATGTTTCCAAGAGGACATCAATTATCACATTGTTTTGAGTACATTGTAGCGTTTGTTGACACAATTACCTAAATACACAAGTGGGGATTTTTTTTTTTAAAAAAAGGGGGGGTATAGTGTTTTTATCTCTTGAAATTTTCTGGGTAGAAATTCACAATTTCTGTATATTTCGTTTGCGAAAATAATTTTTCATTCGATTTTGTTAAAAATCTTTTGGGTGTTCACTGCAATTTTAGTGCCGTATTGGATTAGCAGTTAATTTTATAAGCTACAAAACAATTAAGTAAATGTATTTAATACATTTTCCAGATCAGTTACCAAATTAAATTCAAACGAATTATCTGAAGCCTCAATGGTGGATTGTACCGTGGAACGCAACAGGCTCGAAACTCTGAAGAAAAAAAAAACTGCTCTGATTTCTCTGTCATCCAGATAAATGCAGTGAATGTACCTAAAATGAAATACAGATTTGCTACCTTCTCCCACAAGTAAATTAAGATTTTAAGACAGGTTGTTTTTAGTCTGTTAGTATATTCAACCAAGAAACAAAACGTTCAATTCAATTAAAAGAAAGACGTGAATAATGTAATAAGTGTAATAAAGATAATATTAATAGTGTCAAGATATATATAATATATTATAGATATATAAGATATCTATATTATAGATATATTATAGATATCTATATATAGATATATATTAGATATCTATATATAGATATATATAAGATATCTATATTATAGATATATAAGATAAGATGGGAATACGGTTATTTAAAATATAGATCCTACTTATTTATCTTAAATTCAGAAAGATCAAGAACGCTTAATGATCTAATCGGATACTGAAAGTTTTGTTTGAAAGGAACGGTACTTTCGTTTCAGTGGCGCAGAAAGGAGAAAGGCCAGGTAGCTGTTTTCTTCCCGAAATCATACTGTACATATTCATTAAAATACATAAAGCTCACACACACACACACACACACACACATTTTCTTGAGCTTTGATACAAGTGCTTCACATGAAGGAGGGGGGGGGGGTAGGTTTTGCTTTCGCTTTCCTTCGACAATATTACCAACCCCATATAATTCGGACAGCAGTTTCCTGAGGTTCTTCAGTGTATTTCCAGTAAGAAAGTATCAACCCTACGAAGCCAGACAAGACAGTAATACAACGTTCTACAATTTTGGAAGGTGGAGCGAGGAAGTTATTTTTTCTTTGGTAAAAGAACGGAACAGGTTTTTAGAGCCACTCTAACTTGCTTTTGTTACTAATAACAAAATGGCGTCGTTGATGGTAAACTCTCAACACACCCTGAAGGAAAAACAGAACAATTTTATAGTTATTCGGCGTTGGGACGAACTTATGGATATCCACCTCCTTCTCACTCTTACTTACTCGTTTGCTCTGACCATCACAAAAGTATGTAGACTATAGAATGGCCTTGCCCACAGGAATTCCGCCAGGATTTTCAGTTTGGGGGTGTGTGATGGAAAGTTAAAGTCAGGAGGGTGTAAGTGGAGTTTTGCACAGTTTCTATCTATTTTTGACCGCAACGTTTTTTGTTTTAAGTTCGGGTGTGTTGTCGAGAATTTGGAGGGAGTGACACCCCCCACAGGGGGGCTCTGGCGGAATCACTGCTCTACCAGTAAATACATTTTCATGTTTTTATCCTACGGCGGCTCGAAAAACAAGATCCTGGGCCGTTTCATTTCTTCCTAGAGAAAACAGGCGCGATAAACAGTCTCGTCGATGCGATTCGGTGCGTCATTCACTAAGGACTACTTACGAAAGTACTTTAAATAATTATAGAGTTGGAAACATTGCCAATAAACAAGACAAGTTGCCTTCCTACTCAAAAAAAAAAAAAAAAAGAGGGAGGACTTTCACTGAGAGCTCTTCATTTCAATTATTAGTGCAAGTAGTAATCAGTACTGGATTAAGCTATTTTGTGGCCTTGGCCCATTGACTCCCGTCCTGGGCTAAAGACTCTGTTAGGACCCCTATTACCTATCACTTTAGTCGTAAAAATAACTGATTTACCTTTGACAGGCCCCCTAAACGAATGGGGGCCCTGGCTGAAGCGCCTTTGGACCCCGCCTCTGGTAGTAATGCATGTTTATACAGGGTGTTTCAAGACTTCTGGTACAAATTTCGGGAGGTGAATCCTCATATCAAAACAAGAAAAAAAAGGTTCATATGAATACTCGCCCTATTATGCGCAGTTTCGACGCTAGAGGGCCCCCAAAACATATAAAACTGTATATCAAGGTTATTTATTTCGAATACTAATAGCTGTAGAGCTTGCGGTCTATCGTTTAGTCGAAGAAATCGGATCTGCCCGTTCGAAAAATGCACATGTCAGAAGTGATGAGAATGAGCGTGAGGGATTCTCGAGTGAAATGAGAGATTCCCCAAGAATTGGACAGCGAAATTGGGTCCATCAGAGCATGTAGAGAATGACATAATACCAGAGAACAATACTACGTTGTTTGCAAGTCGATACCTCACGCAGGTGCAAGATGAGGAAGGAATAAATAATGTAATGCATGGTTGCATAATAGCAGAATGTACTGAAAGGTGTTTTATTTCGAACAGTAATAGCTGTATAGCTTGCGGCCTATCGTTTCGTCAAAGAAATCAGACCTACTCGTTCAGGAAATGCGCATGTCAGAAGTCATGGGAAAATGCGAGAGGGATTCCCAAGTGAAATTATGCAATCACGGAAAACATCTTTTATTTTCTTTCCAATCTTGAATCTGTTTGCGATATCACCTTGGAATGAACGTGGTGTTGTTGTCTGATATGAAGTCATCATCTACTTGCTCTGTTCGACTCAAATTCGCTGTGCAGTTCTTGAGGAGTCCCCCATTTCATTCGAGGAATCCCTCGCGCACTTTCCAGTCACTTCTCACATGTGCATTTTCTGAACGAGAAATTCCGATTATTTTTTGTTGACGAAAAGACGAGCCGCCAGCTCTACAGCTATAAATAAGTATTCGAAATAAATTGCCTTGAAATACAGTTTTGGACGTTTTTGGGGCCCTCTAGCGCCGAAACTACGCATGATAGGGAGCGTGTTCATATGAACATTTTCCTTGTTTTGATATGAGGATTCATATCCCGAAGTTTGTATCAGAAGTCCTGAAACACCCTGTATATTTGTGCGATTTTTTTTTTCTGACTAGCTCTTCTACAATGTAGGTTTCATATGTTTCTGCAGTTTTATATATTAAAGAAATCATGCTAGTCACCCTATATTTAATATGTATATTTTCCCATATAATAAGATATCCAAAACCCTGAATGACCAGCGTAGAATAGAAAAATGCTGAAGGGAGCAAATTAATTTATCTTCCAACGTATTGTACTCTAGAGGTCCAAATATACTCTAAATAGGGGAGCTGGTTATGTTGATTACTAACCTGACACCTAGCGACTACAGACAAAACAAATTGAATTACTATTATAACATTTTTGTCACTAGAGTGGGCTAAGATGATTGTTTTGTTACTAATTATATCAGAGCGTAATAGTATTGAAAAACTCTTCACTAAAATAAAAGAGTAAAAATATACTTTATTACGTTCTCACGAACAGTAATTTCTATTCTCTAGTCAATTTTTTCATTCATCAGAAAGAGTAAAAATAGTTAAAGGCATCTTTATCAATAGTGAGAATATTTAAATAATTAATTTATCATGTACTCATATTTAAATTACGAATAATTGTAGATTACAAACGGATCGAAATTAATATATGCAAAAACAAAGAAAAATTGTGTATCAACCTAAATTGAATAGTTAAATAAATAAAGCATCAATCGAAGAATATCACAAACAACTCAGAACTGGACATTTTCCCCTTTACTTATTAAATCCTCTCTTAACATCCTCTCAAGCAAAGAAAGACTATTTTTGAACGGGAAGACTAAGCCAGGTTGAATCATGTGAATTTGTCATTAGTCACGTATCTGTTCTTTTCTTTTCATAACGTCCCGTTTCACGTTACCAGTGACATACGAATATATTTTTCTGTCGCTCAACATAACATGATCCCATACACTTCCGAAATTTTCCTGGAAGAAGCTAGGCACAATTCCAGTAACTTTCTAGTAAAAAAGAAGCCATGCACATTGCCTGCATATTTTGAGTAATTTTCTAATAAAAAAAACAGCCATTATATTCAGTTTTCAGGGTTGTTGGGAAGGACAAAAATAAGATCTCAAGCGAGATTTGAACACGGCTTGCTCAGTTTCAAGTCCAGTGTCTTACTAACTGGACTAAGCTACAATTGAAGAAACCATTACATCAAAACAGTACAGAGAGTCAGTTATATCCAGTTCGTTAGTGTCACAGAACTTCAATTTGATGCTTGCTATTGAATGATAACGTTATAATGAACGATTATCGGTAGAGCGTTACTTATACGAGAGGTCTCCTTGTAGTCACTATTATTGCAGAGCTGCGAACTTCTGCTATATGGAGGGAAATGATATAGAAAGGAAATATTAAACGCTTTTCTTGATATCAACCAAGACAGCGATAATCAGATTCATTGGCTCGGATAATCTATTTCCCTGCAGTGCTTGTATGTAGTCCCAGAATGTTCACAGTGTATACGCTGAGAATGTTTTAGTTTTTGAATCTTAAAGCGGAGACTATGTTTACATTAATATTTAATTCATGTCTCTATTAAATATAGCAATAAAATAATTTCTTCAAAAACGAAAAAAAGACACAAAAAAATTTCGTCATGAATATATATCTGTGTATACAGTATGCGGTAAAAGAAACAGTACTGAAATGTGTGCATGCATGACGCGCATGCGCGTTGTGCGAACAGCTCGTGACGCCTTCTGTAGTCGTTACGTGTGTTGAGAGTAGCGCTGAGTGCATTTGTCGTGGCGATAATTGCCTTCAGAATGGTGAAGAAGGTGTTTATCATGGAGTACTATTTTCGGTCATACGGTTTGAAGCGTCAGAATGGCATTCCGGTACCCTTCCCACTCCCCAGGTCTCACGCTCCCCCCCCCCCCCGATGCCTACACATGGGGAATGCTGAAAGAATCCGTTTTCCGGTATAATGACCTGCCTAGAAGTGTTCCCGGATTACAGGAGAAGATTTCCCCTTTTTGCAGCAACCTGTGTTCATCAACATGTTCGTTATGAACACTGCGTGAGACGTGAGGGTGGACATTTTGAACATTTGCTATACCGATGCACTTAGATATGTGTTACCGTAATCATCTCGCATCTTCTATTCACAAATCTTGATTTCGTAGCGTGGTTGTAATTTCAGTACTGTATGTTTTGCCGCATACTGTATATATATCCGGTGAGGCAATAACAATGGAATTAGATGCATAATTTGTTGTATTGAGAGAAGGAGGTCATTGACACTGCCAAACTACGAAGCATCTATATCAGCTAACAATCAGGTGCACTGAGTCCATGATCAATAGTTGTAATTTTGACTAAGATGAAATATTAAAGTTCCAAAATGAATAAGTCCTGATTGCAACTGAAGATGACACAAGTGTGTCACTATAGTGCTCTGGAATCGAATTGCGCACTTGCAGATATTAACTGCAGATCTCACTCAGCGTATTGTGTTTCACTCAACCAGACAGATGGTCTTCTACTGTCAAGATATAGTCTCCAACTGCGGTCTTCAACTGCGATCACAATAGGTTTTGTTAGTTTAATAAATACTCAGTCAAAGTCCGGCTCTAGTTGGACGACTTGGCTTCTCAATTCAAACACGGATCTATATCAGTTATTGACTGATCCATCCCAAGTTGGTGGAACATCACTGGAAACAGCAGCACATGAATGAATTATATGCTCTTATTATGAATCACGAATTGGTCATACGTGTGATTTTGAGGAACAAAGTCGGATGTTATTCACAATAATAATAATGAGGACTGTTATCGTACTGATTCATACATACCTATTAACATATTAACGTGAGAAGTTATCCAGCCAAGTATTAGAATCCTCCTTTCATGATCTCAAACTGATCAGGGGTGTACTGGTACCGGAACGCCGTTCCGGAACTGCTTTTTTGGGAGAAAAAATGTTTCATTTTACAAAAAAAAAAATATTGATTGAGTCTAATGAATATTATCATTCCCCACACCCATACGAGACTGACAGTGCCATGTGTGTCAAGTTTAATGTTTGTGAAATTGAGCGGCACAAACTTGAGAGACTAGAATCCAGAACCATATGTGAAAACGTGGCTGTTAAAACACCGAACTGCAGATGACACCAGAACAAGAGAAGCAAAACCAACCAATTTGGAGGATTTTAATCCACTTGATAAGTTTCTGTAACACATTAACATGTGCTTGTATCAAGATTGGACTGTTTAAGTAAGTGAAATAAAGGATTTTGTGCTATGGCATTTCTTCTATTAAATGTTTCTTATTCAGTTTCTAAATGTTAAGCTTTTCACATTTAATTGATAAAGGATTCCATATTCTTGTCAATATTAACAATTGTGTTTTATACCTATTCCTCACTTCACAGTTATTGGTATGGCATATGGTAAAAATTGAAACGTTCTGGTACTGGAAAATTTACGAGTTTACCCCTGAACCTGATATCATTAGTGTTTCTTTCAAGAAAAGTGTTCTACTGGGGTATTTTAGCTCTTTAGAGGGGATACGAGAGGAGAGGGGCGGAATTCTAGTATAACAATGAGAAAATCCTTGTTATTACAAAATATGTTTTTAATTGGGGCTGAATGCCTCACTCTGGGGGCTAATACCCCCCGGTAAATCGTCTGAAAAATTACATTAATCATACAAATATATAAAGTAATCACACTGGGGTGTGTGACAGTCTCGAAAGCAGTGGCGGCTCTAGAGGAAAAAATTGGGGAGAAGCAGCTCTCAACGTTGCATATATATATCTATGATCTCCTGCGTAGCCTAGTCGGTAGCGCGAGCGGTCCCGGGTTCGATTCCCGGTGGGGGCTCAAATATTTCGGTGTTGATTCAGCATCGTGAGGACAATTGGGGAGCTGCTGTGAATAAAAGACAGTGGCGATCACAGTGAGAGCTTCGGCTCTCCTCTCCCAACCCGTCTGGTCAGCGTGGGAGCAGTAGACCAACTCCTCCCTTCGGGGAGAGGCCTATATATATATGAGCTCCTGCGTAGCCTAGTCGGTAGCGCGCTCGACTTCAGTGCGAGCGGTCCCGGGTTCGATTCCCGGTGGGGGCTCAAAAATTTCGGTGTTGACCCAGCATCGTGAGGACAATTGGGGAGCTGCTGTGAATAAAATACAGTGGCGATCACAGTGAGAGCTTCGGCTCTCCTCTCCCAACCCGTCTGGTCAGCGTGGGAGCAGTAGACCAACTCCTCCCTTCGGGGAGAGGCCTCATCCACTAGTGGATTGAATATGGCTGTGATTTATT
>JAGDQP010045921.1:0-15456 GCA_022664845.1 Lepisma saccharinum
TACATAAACTTTTCCCTGCAGTGGAGTTGAGCCTAAACATCCCAGAGAAATGGTGCTTCAGTTACTTTCCTATCGTCAGATCCGAAGTACTTAACTAAACTTCTCGGAGAAAACCCTGATAACAACTAATCTAATGATTGGTCCACATCACTAGTGCTTCCACTAGCTATTGCGGTGCTTCATAAGGATTTAGTGATAGGTCGAAAAAGCTTTTCGGCATCAACGAAACCTCGTTCAAATGCGAGATACAGTATACACGTTTAATCTAACCAACTATAATTAAAACCACATCAGTCAGTTGTGGCTCTGAGTGCTTTTCTTTTTCGTGTTTTGCTAGCCATCGGTGTGACTAGCCCCTCCCAAGGGTTACGCCCTCGCTTTAGGGAAGTGGGATTTGAGGACTATAGGGTAAAAATGAACGGTTTAGATGGGCTAAGGGTTTCTGATAAATTCTTTATTAATTCTTTATTTTCCGTAATCTATTAAACAGGGTGTTATAAGCTTATGCTTATAGCCATATTTTTCGGAACTGGTGAATATGGTATGGCATATGAGTATGAAGTGCGTTACACGTCATAACACTTTGAATTACAATTTGACGAATGATTGGTTGATTGTTCTTCTCATCTAGGGGCTTCTCTAGACGGTAATGGAGACAGGTGAGCCCTACATATAACATTTATGGAAACTGTGCAATGATGAACATGATAGGTGAGTAGGTCAGTAGGTGATGTGAGTGATGATTAACAATAGGTCAATGATGCTCAGGTGAAAGGAGAAAATGAAAAGAGGTCATGATGGCCTGAATAAGTTGCTTGAGGTTTGACTTTGAAGATTTGTTGTGTTGTCTGTTGGATTTTGTAGAAGATGGTTTCTTTGTTAAAAGGGTAGAGATTCTGCAGAAAGATAGTAATGAATTGTATTATTTGTTCTGTAGTAGGCATAGGAAGAGGTGAATCATTGATATGGTTTGTGCTTGGCTGTGGTATACGAAGTGGCACTACTGGCATGTTGTTTTCGGCATTTGGTTTCGGTTTGCCTTTGCATTTGAATGACTATGTTGGGTGTTGTTCTTCACATGTATTGCATTTCTTCACATGTATTATTCTTCACATTTTCGGTGGATTCTGAAGGTTTGTGCATGATTTTGTTAGATGCTGTCCAGAACAATACCCACAGATTGCTTCATCTCTACATTCACTGGCTATATGGTCTCCATACGTTTGGCACTTCTCACATCGCAGTGGTATCGGTGGTGGTGATCTGGAAGGTTCCACACGGTGGCGACGTTTATAAGTGAATGCTCCATTTCTAAGAAGGTTGTCTATTGTTGATTGGTCTATGGTGAGAACTCTGACAATGTAGCTGGGTGTACCAAGTTTAGTTTTGATTCAGATGCACTTCTTTATGGTATGGCCTTCGGCGGTAAGTTCTGCTTCGATTTCATCATCTGGCGTATCTGGTGGAACTCCTCGGATTGCAACTGATAGCATGGGTGCCTTTCTAGGTGGCGGTTGCTGCTTTACTGACGGTGATTTGAGCGTTGTGAGTTGTGCTTATTGGCCGAAAATTTCATAGCTGTACTTGTTGGGAATAGTTTTTGCTAGATTTGGATCTGGTGACTTGATTATGATGCCATTTTTGGTAGGAATGATTTCAGTGATGTTGTATCTAGGAACATATTTCAATAGCTGTTGAAGAAGGCACTTTGGTGTTTGGAATTTCATGTCGTATTTGGTTAGCAGAAAAGAATGTAGCGAAGCTTCTGATGATTGATGTGAATTTTCTTCCTCGTCGGTGATATTCATTGAATCAGATGCTGAGTCACTAATGCGATGAGTTTTCTTTGCTGGTGGAGAGTGAGAGTTTTGTATTGGAGATCTAGAGAGTGAGCTAGAAGACAGTTGGTCGGAGCTACTTGAATGTTTACTTGAGAGTCCTACAGTTGTCATTTTTGGAGTTGCTACTGATGCTGTGTGTGCTACGCGTTGTGGCATTTGATGTTTTGATTTTAAAGATGGTGGTTTCGACATGCTGAAGCAGTGATGTGCAGAAAGATTGAATGATGATGGCGATGAACAAACAGTCTTAGTGCAATGACTGTTACAAAAATCTCAAGTTATCTCGCACCATCTGACACCGAAAATTGTCGTCAGTCCTGTAACGGCCGTACACGTACTAATCTCTTCTGTACATTTACTATACAGAGTCATCGGCAGCACGCTAACATACCATAGACAGGCTAGGTTTGAGTTCGTGCTCTGAGTGATTTTTTTTCGCGTATTGCTAGTCACAAGTGTTGCTAGCACTCTCCCAAGGGTTACGCCCTCGCTGTGGGAAGAGAATAAAGGAAATTGGTGGGATCTGCTGGTAAGGATGGTTGGTCTAAGGGATGTTTGGGCATTGATTATTATCCTTTATTTATCAAATCTAAAAATCAGGTTGGTATAAGTCTTGCGTTTATACCCATTTTATTGGTTTATGTGGATCAAACGATAATGAGATGGATGATGGAAATGAAGTGCACATTAAACGAGACAACATGTGGAACACATAGAACTAATGTGTGATTAAATCTTCTGCCTAGGGGCTGCTCTAGGCTTTATGAAAGAGATGTGAGCCCTTCTCCAACACATTGATGATTACAGTGCAATTATGAGGGTGAATGGTGAGTGAAAGAATGAGTCATGATGCATTTGGCGAGTTACGGGTGTCAATCAAAGTCCATGTGAGGTGTGACAGAGAAATAGACGTAGGGTCCCGAGTATGTAGCGTTTACTTTGATTTTGAAGGCTTCAGAAGCTGCTTGTTATACATAATGGAGTATGGTATCTCGAGCCCCTGGGTGGAGGTTTTCAAGTGTGAGAGTGATAAAGGAGATGATTTGTTCTATTGTCGGTGATGGAAGAGTAGATGTGGTTTGAGTTTGAGCAGGAAGACGAAGAGGAACTGTGAGATGTGGGTTGTCAACTTCTGGTTGAGGACGGCCTTTGCACTTATATGAAAATGTCGGATATTGTTTACCACATTGGCTGCATTTCGGAGGTTGTTGTGCTTTGTCACAGTTTTTGGTCTGATGTAGGCCAGAGCAGTATCCACATTTGGCTTGGTTTGGACAGATACGGGTTTCATTGGCATTATACGTCTGACAGTTCTCACATCGAATAGGTATGGGTGCAGTAGTGCGCGAAGGCTCAACTCTGTAGCGTCGTTTGTAGATGAAGGCTCCTATGGATAGTAAGTTATGGATAGTTGGCTGATGTGGTGTTAAGACTCGGATCATGTAGCTGCTGTTTCCTTCTTTGGTTTTGATTCTCAGACATTTTGTGATAGTGTGTCCCTCGGATTTAAGTTCGGTTTCGGCTTCAGAATCTGTGATATCTGGTTCAACTCCTTGAATCACCACAGAAAGCATAGGCTGACGGCGTGGAGGTGGTGGCATTTCGGTGGTTCTGGTGCTCATAGAAGTAAGATTGGCGAAAATTTGATAGCTGTGCTTGTTTCTGATAGTACTGGCTAAATGTTCATCAGGTGATTTAATGATAATGCCATTTCTGGTAGGTACTATTTGAGAGATCTTTTCGTGAGGAACATATTTCAGGAGTTGTTGCAGAAGTTGTTTAGGTGTCTGAAACTTACTATCAAAGTTAGTCAGGAGAAAAGAATGAATAGAAGGTGTTTGATGTGCATTATCTTGTGGATTGAGAAGCTCTGAATCGGACATATTCATTGAATGATCTGAGTCGGGGTCGGATAAGTACCAGTATGAGATTTCTTATGTGGTGGAGAACTGCCAGAATGACGTTGTAGAGGTGATTGAGAGAGTGAACCTGAAGATGAATGCTGGGTGCGGTTTCGTCTTGTTGACGAGGTGCCCGATGAAACATATTTTGGAGTGGCTGAAGATACTGTTTTAGAAACTACTGTTGGAAGAGTATGCTTTCCTGTTAGCTTTGGCATGACAGCGATGTGCGAATGATTGTGGGTGATAAATAGTGATCAGTCTTTGACTGCAAAACAATTTCAAAGTAACTAGCACCCTCCGACAGTGAAAACTGCTGTCGATCCTAATGTGACCGTATATCTACTGCTCTCTCTTGTGTGTTTGCTACACAAGGTCATCTGTTGTAGGTTAACAAACCACAGTTAGGCTAGGGTAAGTTCGTGACTGAGTGCATCAGAGTCTCTGTATCCTGAAATTATTCATAATATTTGTAGCGTCTTCCAGACATTCAGACATGAACGCAGACAAATAAAGGATTGTTTCTTTAATTTAGATGATTGGCAAACTTCAGGTTATTAGTTCCATCTTCTTCATATAAAAATCTGAGCAGAAATTTGTGGGGATATCCACATGATAAAACGACTTCCATTGTACTAACGAAGATGACATCTATCGGACGTCGGGTCACTTACTTGTTAACTTTCTGCCATCGCTGAACTGAAAATGCAGTCAACTTGTTATCTCCATAGAAATTCCTTGAACGAATGTTTCTTCACATAATATAAATTCAAATAAATGCATAATCAAGTATTTTTAATTTAACTAGTAACTATTTCAAACGATAACTTAATATTTACAAGTACGAGGAACATATATTTATATTTTTTTCTTTCGTAAGCTTTCTCCCGTTATGTAAGGTTTCTTTTATACATGTCATAGATGGCGACACAAACGTGGACTGATCCTCTGAGTCCGTTCCACTACTTTGATCTTACTACTTGGTTATACTCTAGTAGTCGATTGGCTCCTGAGGTTTGAAACCACATTCATCACGTTTGAAGCCTTTAACCAGTTGATGCCTTGATTTAAATACAGTCCGTTAGTGAGATGTTCCTCCAGGGTCAAATGCATCCGTTGGTTCGAAGGTTCGTGCGATAAGTTTTCATTTTAGCGGTATGAGCTATTTTCATCAAAGCGCTTTTTCCGAGTATTGTTCCTTCTTTCGTATGCGGGTTTTCCTGTATATGTTTTACCCTTCTGCTCCCTTCTATCTTCCCTATTCGGTGTACTTTTCGGTTGATCGTTTTCATCTTTGTTGGAAGTTCGAAAGGGCAATTGGTCTATATGAACTTGATTGACGTTCATGGATTTGTTCATATCTAGTAGTGGTCTACCTTAGAACTGTTGTGTAGCTCCAGGGACAAATCTGACTCTCATTGTTATTGTGTATGAGTTCTAGCTTGCGGACCACCTCAAGTAGGTCGGTCAAACACCTTATTCGGGTTGCCGAGAGATGTTTCTGATACAACAACGGGAGGGGAGCTGATATAATATTACTCAATTGTAACTCTGATGATTTTTCACCTGATTCTCTCATCTGTACAAATGTAACACGTCCCCTGACATGGATCAGATAGCATTCTGTCAACTCAAAGAAGAGCCATACCCCGTCGTATATTTATTATCCTTCATCTACACTTCATAGTTTGAATCGGATATATCCCAAAAGACTGGAAAATCTCAGAAACGTTATTATTCATGAAACCAAAGAAACCTCCGTACTCAGTCCCATCGTATAGATCTACCTAACTAACTCCAATTTTTGGTAAATTGCTAGAAACAACCCTTGTCAAAAGTATCCGCATTCATCAAAACGATCGTAACCATCTTTCCCTACTTGAAACAAAACTCTGCCCTCACTACAGCATTAAAGATCATCTCCCCAGAATAACCAACATCATCACCACATATTACAGCAAATCAATACCATAATGATCTGGTAAAGGCATGTAAAAGGAACGTAAGAATAAATTGCTCTGATTCCACCTAACTCTAGCATATATCCGATTCATCTATAACTTTCTCAGCACACTAAACGCTTTCACACTGCATATTCATACATTCTGACGTTCTCCAGGGCGCTGCGCTATCACCGCTACTCTATCTTTGATTATACCAACATTATCCGATACAATTTCAATATATATGTATGCAGATGACACGGCCTTTCTTGCGAAGCGGAAAGAACTTAATCAGATTAACAAACACTAGATCTAAACTATACAATGTGCACACGCTGGTGCATACTCTGACGGCACAAAATAAACCCATTCTAAACACAGACCAGAGTATGCATGCCACCTAATCGACGCACTCGTGTCCAACGTAACCAAAACCGACTCAACATATATGTTCAGAATACACCAATTAATCTTCTTAAAACAGTGACATCGAGGAATAACTTTTGATACTTCTTCATATGGAAACTACGTCTAAAACAATTACCAGAAAGGCATACAACATGATCAATCTATTCAAACGTTTAGTTTGAACTACCTGGGGACCTCAACCGAAAACTAAACTCAAAGTATATCGGGCATTTCAATGTCCGGTTGTTACATATGATTTCACGCTATGGATAGCACCAGCATTTTGTTTCTGCAGAAAGCTCCAAATTTTTCAACAGCATGCCCTCCGGATAGCATTCAGAATCAAACTTCAAAAGCCAAGAATTAAACTCTACAATCAGACCCCTTTCCAACACTTTGTATACCAGATTGAGACACTAAGACAAAAATACATTCGCTCTGACGTTTGGACAGCGATCACCCTATATTGTACACACGACAGCTTCTATCAGGTCATTTCCCTATCGCACTATAGTTACCTGGCCTCTACCGCTATACCTTACTTCCAGAGAGTCTTACCTACGATCTCCTAACGCCTTTCACTGTCCCTGACCTCCAACCTTCAGCATTTGCACTGTGGAAATTAATACTAACAGGGCCTGTCATATTCACATCAGTCTAGAGTAGCCTTTAGACAGTAGATAACATGCATTTGTTCTGCTAACATACCCAAAGTGTTGCGATATCAAGCGCACGGCATGGTCATCTTCCCCTACTTGAAAATATGATTATGAAATAAACTCATAGTGACAAAGGATATTTAAGATTAATAATATAAAGATAATAAATAATACTGGATACCCAATGACCATCAAACTTGGTCAAACTCTACTTATTACATATCCTTTTAGAAAAAGAGAGCGTAATTTTCTAACGGGGATAGCTGCTCCTAGCAAAAATTGAATGTAGAAAATGTCTACAGATAATTGAGAATGAGAAACTTATTCATAGAAAAAAGTGGATTTTATTATAGGTCAATAGCTAACCGAGATTCATAAGTTTACCTCACATATGAGTATTATATTTTAAAATACTTCTTTGTATCTACACCACTTTATTATTTATTTTAAACTCACCGTAATTTTCAGTCATCCACTAAAAAACTAACAATATTCCACAGACTATATCCAACCTAAAATGGCATGTCCTTTTCTAAGTTTTCCGCCATTTGCCATCTGGCAGCTCAACGTTCCTCCTTGAAAGAACACCAAAGAAACCTTCTCACAAAACATTGATATGACTGGTTTGGTTCTGACTCAAACCAAATAGGTATTATTTGTAATTCCCGTAAGGCATTATCGGCTTTTGACACATATATTTTTATCGTTGTATTTGCAGCATTGTTTTATTTTTCAGTCTTTGTCTGTTTTCTACAGCGCGAATTTCAATGTCCTTTCTTAATTATTGTAATTGTATCCGTTCCGGGATTGTCAGGATTGATGCGCGTTTGTCTTACATATGTAGTTGTTTATAAACAGTGCGGTCGTCAAGTTGTGTTGATATGTACGTACATGCCCGTACACAATTAAGAATGAGTTTATGTATTGTCTATACGTCCTTCGTGTTTTCGTACGTGTGTTAGAGGAGATATTGTACAAAAAGTGTCAACATAGTCAAGTCTTACGGTATGCATTACAAAGTCCCACTGTGTGATTGGAGGAATTGTGACCCTATTTATAAGTCAATGGGATTCAAGGATAATCATCCATTTATAGATACGTAGAGTACTGTAATCATGCAATAAATACATGAAGATGTGATGAAATTCCTTTTTTAATGTGTGATAAAATAAATAATATTTATTTTCTTAAAGAAGCAATAAATCTAAATGAATTATTACTTTTTGTAATTCATATAGTATATTATAAGGAAGTTCAATATTTTTCAATTGTATTATATGCTAATCAATCTATCCAGATTGGCAATATTCACTTCACATATTAAGTTGTCTTCGTTAGTTTTGCATATATTTCTGTTGTAGTGTCTTACTTATTCTCTTTTATTTAGATAACTTACTAGTGTTATTTTGTAACGCCCCTTAGGCTTCTCGAACAAGGTACCCTGGTATATTTAATATCAAAGAAACACATAAGTATTGTGCCACCACATCAAAATTGACAATTACCTCAACGCATGAACACTGATAGCTGTCATCATTTACGTAACTATCCTGCATAAGTAGTATTATAAATAAGAGCAAGAAATGTATAAACGAAACAAACAAGTAGTTTAGAACTCCTGTTGAATAATAAATTATTGTTACAAAGTAACACTATTGTGATTGTAGCGCAAAGACTTTTCCAGACAGAGACGTTGAACAACAAGGCACTTAAATTCCATGGGCCATCATTTTTCCCACAAAGTCTGCAGATCCATAGAATTTCCCAAGCGCCTCTGTCTCCCGAAAAGGGGAACACGAACTTACGAGATACAGAAGTTACTGAGAGACAGTATTCAGAGAACCGAGGTCGTCCGAATAATATTACTATTATATTTTTACCAGTGACCAAGCTAACAAGGGTTAGCAGCCTACACGATTTCAAAGGATTTGTCTGGTGAGTCTAAGCGCCAGGACTTGTAATTTCCTCAAACATGAAACTAAACACTTGTTTATAAAAACATCTCGCCTTTTATTATACTATATCCTTAGTTTCCAGTAAGATTCCTCCTTTACGGTAGAGTAAAAATCTTACAATTTACACATGTACTTACACATACAGCAGCTTATGATGCCACAGTCGATTAAAAGAAAGTATGCGCCCAGTGTGGTATCTAAGGATACGTCTATCCTATCAGCTCAGTTGTGTTGTGAAACCAAGAACATTACATTCCTGTTGGATTCTGGAGCTACGACAACAATAATGGAAATGGAATTTTATCTTCAGAATTTTTCACATATTTCTATACAGCCAACATAACAAGAATTAAGAGGATCTTCAAGTGCAATATCTCAGATCTTGGGTTCGATTTCAGTCAACGTACATTACAATGGTGAGGTACATTACAATTCTTGGGCGTACTTGCGTAGCTCAATCATGGCCACACTGGAAAGATAGTATGATAGCTATTGGCAAAAAACTAAATTTACTTAACGTTACAAACGATTCAGTAAATGCTATGTTGGCAAAGTATGAAGAGCTGTTCTCTGAAGATATTTCGAAACCTGTTGTACGGTACAAGGTTCAACTCCAGATAAATCCGGATGCTCAACCAATATTTATACGTTATTATATAGTACCGTTACCTATTCGAGATAAAGTGTAGAAATAACTTGTGAGGCTACAAATCTAGGAATAATAACTCCGGTGAACTACATGGAATGGGCGACACCACTGGTAGTAGTTAGAAAGAAAAAAAATGATCTGCGTCTTTGCCTAGATCTGAAAAACACTTTGAATCGAGTGATTGACAAGATGTCATATTCTCTCTCTAAAATAGCGGAAATCTTCAGTCAATGATATGGGCCGAAATGTTTCACTATTATAGATTTGCGTAACGCCTACCTCCAACTGGGAGTTGCACCGGAGACCCTGTTGTAGTGCACAGTGAGTTCAACGATTTATGGACGACATGTTGATCAGGAGGAAGGTGTAGTAGCCTACTTGGATGATGTGTTGATATATGGACAAAATAGAGAATAATGTTTTGTTAGAATACAAAGGGTTTTGGAAACCTTTAAAAGGTTCAGTGTAAAAGTTCGAAAAGTTAAGTATGTGTTCTTTGTAGAGGAGTTAACCTATTTAGGTTTCAAAATATCAGCAAATGGCATACCAATATCTCCTGATAAGATTCTACCTATACCAGAGGCATCTCCACCGTTGAATGTAACTCAAGGCAAATCATTTTGGGATATGGTGACGTTTTATCATCGGCACATCCCCAATCTATCAGCAAAAAGTCCGTTCTTGTACAGTCTTTTAGGTAAGAATATTCCATTTAGCTGGGCCTTAAAACATTAATTAGAATAGCAGAACTTGAAACAAGCAGTACATGATGCACTGGTGTTATATCCTTTTCATCCGGAAGGTGACATACTCATCACGACAGATGCCAGTCCACATGGTGTGCGTGCCATACTTTTCAATAAGCTTAACGAGCAATTACGAACAGTTCTGCGACACTTTCATCAGCAGAGCGAGTGTACACACAGTATGAACGAGAAGGTCTAGGTATAATATTAGCTTTAAAGAAGTTCCATCACTATATTTATGGCAAACATGTTACCATAATAACCGACTCAAAAAATGTGAAATTATTATTTGCCGAGAAAGCGATACTGTCAACTGATTCACCAAGGCTTCAAAGGTGGTGCATGATAGTAGCCTCCTATAAGTAACGTTTGAGTACAGTAAAAAGTGCAAGTAGCCGATTTTCTTTCAAAGATGCCTGTTTCCGAAGAGACTGGCGATACGGAGGATTCGTCTACTTTCATGATAGAATGAAACGGTGATCTAATTACTTTTGAGCAAGTTAAAAAGCAGACAAAATCTGATAAAGAATTAAAGCAATTGATTCAATGGTGTATTGAAGGTTGGCCTAAGACACTTCCAGACAAGTTCAAGGGTACATCAGCCGTGAATTTCTTTAGGTGTCACAATTATTTTACGGTTCAAAACGAATGTTTATGCAAAGGACAAAACAATTGTCTTTCCGCAAAGGTTAAAGGATAAACACCTACGAGAAATTGCATAAATAGCATTGGAGAATACGAAAAATGATTCTAACGGCATCTGATTCAGTTTGGTGACCATCTTTAGGTTCTGATATAACAGATTTGTTAAATAATTGTACAGTAGGTGTGTCTGCCAGAAACAGGCCTAGTGCTAAGTGCATCCAATCTTTGCCCATAGCAAGCCAAACATTTGAAGAAATTCATTTGGACTTTGCAGAGTTGAAAGGTGAACGTATTCTGATACGTATGTGTGTATTTCCTAATCTTATTAAAGCATGATCTGTAAGAATTGCAGCCTCTAATAAGACGACCCAAATTTTAAAGGTGTTCTTTTCAATATATGGATATGATCAGTCAGTGGTAACTGATGTCGGACTACCCTTCAGTCTGAACATTTAGTTATTTGCTGTAGAATTTTAGGAATTAAGTTGGTGCATTATCCTTCTAGACACCCAGAGAGTAATCGTCCTGCTGAGAAAACAGTACAGGCTGTAAATGCTGCTCACATAAAAGGATAGAAAACGACAGAAAAGCAAATACACAGTTAGTTCATTTGTGGATAGAAGAGATACATAAATCGTTATCTTCCATGGCCTCAATAGTTACTGAAAACTCCTAAATCCAAGATCTCTTCTTATAGACCTAGAACTAGGTATAATTTATTAAACACCAGAGACAGAACCCGTGTAAGGTCTAGTCGAAATGATAATATGATGCAAGGAAAACGAGTATGGATATTGCATCATAAGGAGAAAGGACCTAAGTTCATTCCAAGTATACTAATAAAACAGATAGGATTCTATACATTTTTAATAAAAGTGAATGGAACAAACAGAATTTATCACCCATCAACATCAAATACATTTTGAATCGTCAGCAAGAGGCGAGACTAATGCATCGATACTTCCTAATTCAACCGGAAGTAATGAACCGAGGCAAAAGCAGAAAACGGCAGTATTTCTGGAACAGGTCTGAGACAAAGAGAAAAAAGAGTACCAGACTGGCATTAAGATTATGCATTCAAAAAAGTCAGAAGATGCTTGTACATAAACACTTGATAATTGTGAAATATGGAATACTCTACATTTCTAGCTTCTAAACAATTTAAACAAGCTAATTTTTTTATTGTGTTTCTACATGCAACTTTCTAGTCTACTACTTGTGCAAGTCAATTATAGAAGGTAGCATGAAAGATTGAGCTATACAGGACTTAAATATTACCTACACACGATAAAGCAACAAATAATTTTCTTTATTGAACATTTTGCATCAGAACAACTCTTTATTATTATTCAAAGCACCATGTTTTGTAAGTTTTGGGTAAAAGTCAGCATTTTATTTATTTACGTTACGTTGCCAACAAATGACTATATATATGTGATTTTATTATTTGAACTTCTGTAAGACAATCATGTTTCAGGTTACAAAAGCACAGTGAACATTCATGGACTGATCGTGTTCTATTCAGAGACAATGCAATTATTTGTGTTGATGTTATGAACAGTTATTACTCACACCAGTAATCTTTGAATAAGTGACTGGAAGGATTAATTCCATTGAACTAGAAATACTTAACTGAAGTGACTGATTGTTTAGCTCTTAGTTAATGCCTCGAACATTTTCTCTTGAAGGGTTATTGAACTTTAAGTAAGCCAGGAGGAATTGCTAAAGCAAATTTCTTTAGGGAGTCCGGGAGAGTGCTGTAAGGCATAATAGGCTTTTGACATATATATTTTTATTATTTTATTTGCAACATTGTTTTAGAGTTTTAAGTCTTCGTCTCTTTTCTGCAGCGCGCAATTTGAATGTTTGTCTTACATACGGTATGTAGTTGCTTATAAACATTGCGGTCGTCAAGTTGTGTTGATATGTACATATCTTTAACCGAGACGTCTCTGTATTTGAGTCACATGTCCGTACACTATTGAAAATGAGTTTATGTATCGTCTATACGTCCTTCGTGTCTTTATATATGTGTTAGAGAAGGTATTAGTACGGAGAGAATGTTAGCATACGTCAAGTCGTACGGCATGCATTACGAAGTCAAGTCCCGCTGTGCGATTGGAAGAATTTTGATCGTATTTATAAATCAATGTGGTTTAAGAATAATCATCCATTTATAGATACATAGAGTACTGTAATCATAGAATAAATATATGAAGCTATGATGAAATTTCTTTTCTAAATATATCAGATGTTAATCAATCTATCCAGATGGGCAATAGTCACTTCATATAATAAGTTGTCTTCGCTAGTTTTGTATATATTTCCATTCTGCAGTGTCTTACCTATTCTCTTTTATTTAGATAATTTGCTAGTGTTATTTACTCATCTACTCACACACACAGCAGTAATTACGCTCCGCCACTGCTTACATAATAAATAAATAGACAATATTCCCAATTTAAAACACACAAATATCTTCACCACAATTATCACAGACAATATCTAACCTAAAAATTGCACGTACTTTTCTAAGTTTACTGCTTTTTGCTACTTGGCATGGATTAATAGTAATTTACCTTCCTTTTGATTTATCGTAAGACAAGCGTTGCTAAACTACGAGACATATGTTTGTAATTAGGTTAGTGTTTGCAATTCCACGGCAAAAAAGTTGTTATGGCCAGATTGTCCATAAATCTGTTATTGTAATGTATTTAATATATTTTTTATTTAAATTCATTATTTATGAGTTGTTAAAGATTATTATGTTAGTCTTTATAATTTTGTGAAGTTGTATAAAGGTTTATTCATGTGTCGGCCATTTCGTGGTTAGAAAGTATGACGTCATTCTGATGAGACAATTTGGCATGTTTCGAGTTGTAGCCAAGTTGAACGAGAGATGGCGTTAGTTTGAACATACACATAGTTCAAATGGCGAAATGTTTTTTATTGTATGAACCTGAAGTTAATTTTGTTTAGAAAGCAATTGTTTTAATATTTAAATAACTATTTATAAAACTTTAAAGTGTAAATGAAATAGTGTTGAAGGGAGTTTAATATGAATAAGCAAAGGTGCAGATGTTTGTACTCTGCAAGATGTTATAGGATGATTGTAGGTGACTGTAGTCAGAGGAAATTTATATATTAAATATCTTGTTTCAAACCTCTTAAACCTTTTACCTTCTTTTTGTCTTCGACAGCGATATAAGACACTATATTGTGGCTTTTCAGACCCTTTTTAGTGTTCTTACATTTGTACTCCAGTTAATATTGTACGAAAAGCTAGCCGTAGCTCACAATGAGTAGGACAAATCCAGAAAGGGGCACTCTAGCTTTATTACTTGAGTAATATGCTATGTCAAACATCTGGGAGCTCATCATTTCTGCAGATACAAATAAGAATCCATTATAGTGCGACCCGAGATTAAAGAGCGTCTCAAGCAAAATAGAGCATTTCATAAATATACTTCGTACTTCCCACTACAAAGTTAGCACTGACTAAATTAGCGTTTCGGTTTTGGTACCCTTCTTAGTAAAGTACAGGGGTTACAAACTATAATACACTACAATCCTACCACGTATTGTAAGCTGTTTTCACACTTTTAACATGTTAGGTTTCTCACTTATAAGGTTGATGTAGCGCGTTTGCAGTAAGTTTGTCAAGTACTAACTAGTATGTATGGTTCAATCTTGATTTAAGCTTACAATACTGCCATAACAATTTTGATGGAAGCATGTATACTTAATAAAACAAGCTTGAAACAAGTTTGATTCAAACTTACTCTGCTATCTGGGATATCATATTAGTCAGGATGAAGAATACTTTCATTTCCTCCACCTTTCAATTGGTTGAGTTTTAGGTACGCCAGGTTGTTTGTGTGTTAAACAATCTTCGAAGAGGTGTAACTAATATACGGGAACATTCGGGAACACTGGTAACACTCAAGAGGGAACACCGCCAGTAAATACAGTCTTAACCAACCTTTGGACTTAAATTCAGCCTGAACTCTCGCATGCCTATTTTCAATCAGGTAAATAAAGGATTCCTAAAGAATGACAGCGCCGAAATAAGAAGATATGTCGATGTAAGTCAGTGTGGTCTAGCGCGAAGTCGGCGTTTTAAAACACCCCAGAAATATTATATTGGATTCAAACCAGAATTCTGCTCAAACCAATCTGTTAGTGGTAAATTGATGTTGTCAAACCGCTCCCCCACAATCTTCACACTATGGCGTTAACATTACCACGTAAAGCAGCATGATGCCAAGCCTCTCCAGGAGAAAATTGACTACACATTCAAATTTCCAATTATAATATTTAGTACTTAAACATCTAGTGCCACGAGCAATATCCACAGTGACACAAAAATTGAGTAATCTAGGAAATACTTCAAACAATAATAGATGCACATCACAATCTAGATTCAGATTACCAGGTCAATGCTCTTCACCGACATCTTGTTCATCGCTAAACAAGCGAACTCACACTTTAGATGTTACTGATTCCGACTCCCGTAGCTCCACGAAAATCTTTCAAGAAATAGATGAACCAAACCATCAATCAGCTCTAACAGTTCATTCCTTTCTGGTCATAAACTGTGATCCTACATACCAGATTCCCAAACTTAGTGCAGAAGTGACTGAAATACGTTCATGGACATTATATCATCGAAATAAGACCTACTCACAATAGAATCAACATCATTATCG
>JAGDQP010045922.1:0-15456 GCA_022664845.1 Lepisma saccharinum
ATCACATTCAAGTTCCTATTACGTTTAGTGAAAGGATAAGTTTCCTGGACAGGGTTCGAACCACCGCAACTAAAATGTAAACTGCTTAAATACAGCGTGCCTTAGCGAATTCCGTACTTTTTTTTATTTATTTAAAAGGTGAAACGCACCCTAACTGAATGCGCCACCCAAATGGTTTAACTCTTACAACTCTTCCAACTCTTTCAACTGATTTTTCCTAACTACGGACAACACAGTTAAAATCACATCCGCTTCCAGCGGCCAACCATTCCGATTGAGGTTTTCTAGGACTTTTCCTCAAACACCAGACAAACGCCGGGATGGTGCCTTCCATATAAGCGCTGGTGAAGGCTCAGGCCGGGATAGGGGAGAGGAAAAGGATTCGGGAAAGGTGTCGGACAGAGCAAATGTTGAAAGTGCCTTCCCGGTATTTGTCTGGTGTGACTGAGGAAAAACAGGAAAAACCTCAGTCAGGATAGTCAGTCGCTGGGATTGAAACCACCACCTCCCGAATGCTACGCCAACGCTCTATCATTGAGCTACAGCGACTGGGTATCATAAAACGAAGTCCGAATACTGGATCTTTGAATCTGTGACCAAAATCGCACGAATTCATTGGACCGGATATCCGAAACATCGAAGATCCGGATCTTTTGGGTCTGGGTAACAGGTATCCGGATTTGGATCTGAGTATCCGAATATTGGGATATCCACCCATAAAATTCATTTTACCTTTTCCTCGCAGTCACATTTGATTTGTTATTCTCACTTGTTTTATATTTTCTATTTTTGGTATTTCGATATCGTTCGGTGCTATTCAGTACTTCCTGAGACGTAACTAAATATTAATTTGGGAGGGGGCCAATGGATTTCGAGGGTGTAGGGCTAAATTACATTATTACGACTAAATTATATTATTATTTTGCATATTAAAAGGAACTAATACGCACAGCCACCCGTAAATACATACGTCAATGAGTACTTTCATATCGCTCAATATCGTTGTTTCTCGTTTTTCTTATATTGTTCGGTATTTCAAAATTATTAGGTATTTCGGTATACGATATCGTTCAGTATTTCGGTATATTGATATTTCGATATATTTGGTATTTCGGTATATCGATATTCTTCGGTATATCTGTATTTCGGTATTTTCAGTATCGTTCGGTACATCTACAATTGTCGGTATCCAAAACATACTGAAAGTCTGTATGCCAATCTCAATAACGAACACTCTTACTTCCTGTATTGTGACAATACTTTACCAACATGTTTTTGTTTTTAAATTAAAACGCAATACTTTGTTCAGCTTTAATTTTGATTTTATCTTAAGTATATCAAAGCGAAAGCTTTGACATGGAAAACATCATACTTGGTTTGTTATGATATCTGAGACACGAAGAACATAGTTCGTTGAATGCTGTCTCTTCTTTAGCAGAATAAACAATTCTCGGTAATGTAATTATTATCGTGTTCGTCTCTCACACCTGCGGTCGCGAGTTCAAATCCTGATGAATCCATATATATTTAAAAAAAATGTCCATGAGTTCAAACCCTGACAAACACAATTTTCTATTTTACTTAATTTTCATTTTAAATTATTTTTCAAATAACGTCGGTTCCTTGTCGGAATCTTTCAAAACCCGTCATCGGCCCTCCCTTCGGCGACCAGATGGCGATGTTGCCATACTTGCTCGTGGGTAGTAAATCGCTGAGAGTAGCGAGTTTAGTTGCTGGCTGAACAACACATTTGTTATGGTCTGTGTAGTTCAGTGGATAGCGTGTGAAAGTTTCATTCTCAAGGTTGACGGTTCGATTCCCGTCTAAGATTTCAAATTTTATTTTTCAAGGAATGATGTTCGCGATTGTTCCTGAAAGAGATTTTTCCCGTAAAGGGATAGAATCACAAGACAGAGAGAGAGATGGGGGAGGGGGGAGAGACGCAGACTGTGCATTCATAAGCGTTAAAATTTCATTTATTTTCATGTCTTCCGCCATTTTCTCTCCCTCTTTCATTATTTTCTTCTCTCTTTGTTTGCTCTTTCTCCGTGTTCATTCATGCTTTCTTTTTCTCTCTCTGTCTCCCCCCTCTCTCTCTGTGTCTGAAGAAGAGAAGAATGGGATTTCTCTCTCGTGGTTCTCTACATGATGCTGAACAAGTCAATTCTTGCTGCAAATGGAGGAATATCCTGACATTTCATGTTTTCGCGTATTTTTTTACTATCATGTTGGTTGTCTAACTATGAGGCATACAGTGCAACAATTCTCCTGGAGGAAAATGCTACTATTTCTTATAATTCCAACCTCCATTTACTTTAGTTCGTGACTGTACACAGGGGTCGTTCATGTATTACCTAAACTCCTAAGCACATTTTTGGTCATTTGAGACCTCCTTTTCCTTGCAAACAAACATAAGCAGACATCCGTTCCCCTCCCGTTGTGCTTACGTCATACTTGTCAAATTTCTTTTTGTTATTTCGCAGTCCAAAAACTGTTTAAGTCTTTAATTCTACACTAATGTGCTTTTGAAGCAAACCTTCCGTTAGCATTGCTCTGATTCCGCCTTCCTCAATGTCAGATAAAATAAGCAACAATGGAACTCCCTCCCCATTCATGCTTACGTAGGTCTTGAACGACCTCATATGTATATGGAAGAGTATATTTTGCATACGTGGCTTTCTTTGCTACTGGTAAAAAGATCATAGGATTTTCTTTTTTTATAAAATCTCGATTTCTAAAAGAAAAAAAATTATGAAAGTATTCTTTGGTCTATTTTATCAAGGAACGTCAGCATCAGCCTTTAATCTTCAGATGAAAATATAATTTTGGTTCACAAATAACATTTTTTGCAATGTTTAAATATTCAAAGAGTTTCTTTGTTCTTAATTTTATGTATTGTTGTTATTTACGTATATACATCAAATGTATCTTTCTTTGTAATTTTGAAAATTTGTCAATGATATTTGAAAATTATTCTTGAGTTTGTAAGTACATTTACAGAAAATTAAATGATATAATTTTAAATAGTCAAAATGTCTTATAAAACGGCTCTCTTTTGTCTAGTAATATTGTATGTAGTTTTTACTCAATTAATGGTCTGTAAAATAATGCACTTCAGTAAAAAATAGAGGACTGATAAGAAATGTACCTTCAAAATGAATATGTAAAAGATATTTCATTTATATCTCTATGGCTAACAGTCCATAAATGCTTTGTTTTCTTTTCTGTTTGAAAAAGTTACATACCAAAAGCTTAGTGCCCCGTTTGCGTCTTCAACACTTTTAAATTTTCTTACTAGACTAGCTTTTAACTATAGTATAGCTAAAGTGTTTGCTATTCCTAAAGTGACTATGAATAGGGTTTTAATAAAGAAACTCCAAGAACAATCTAATAACTTAATCTGTATTCAACATTTTCTGAAAGTTTTTTTCGTAAAAATTAAAAAAATGACACAACGTCACATGAGAATTGTTTTATTCTACGTCATCGGGATTTTTAAGGACATAAAATAAAATAATTCGTATTCTATAGCCCAAGGTAGGAACTTTGCTAAGGTTTAATAAGGGATATATCAATAGTATTAGAACGTAAATAATTATATTTACAGAGCTTGTTTATTTTAAATTTGTAGTTTTTTTATATTTCTAACGTTATTCAAGCTCAAATCTTACATCAGAGTTAGGGAACAATTACCTACTATATATTATATAATACGTACATTATGATACTGTATTAAAATTTGTTCATAAACTGCTAAAAAAACTTCCTTAGAATCAGTTTCCATCCCGAACAGTATCGTTGCAAGTTAGTTTAGTTTAATTTAGTTTATTTATCATCCTTCAGTTTGTAAATTTCCATCGTATAGTTGGACTACTCATACAAATACATGAATGCGACATAACATTTTGTGAATTTTAAGTAAACATACGTAGTTGAATATACATTATAAAATCAAATACAAATAAAAAAATAAGCAATAAGATACAATACAAATAGCTCAGAAGAACAAAATATACATAAAAAAATAGGTTAATTTATGTGCATTCAAGATATTCATATATGGAGTAATAGCACTTGGAAATTAAACACCACCATAATGTTGAAGAAAATCTTTTTTATATTTTCTATTTCCTTAATATAAGTTGGTAAGTAGCTGAATAGCATTACGTAACTGAACACAACACTTGCCATATTGATCTTTTCCGTTGATGTGTGGTTTACAGCATTGTCTCTGACAGATACATTTTAGAATACGCACTGCACGCTTCTTGGTTTTAAATATTTTACTATTTAATGGTATATTGCCCCCAAATATAATTCCATATTTAAGCAAAAACTGAAATTGACCGAAGTATACACTTCTAAGTTATTTTTCATTTAGTTTGTCTTTAAAGACTTTTAACGTAAGGCAAAACACCATTTAGTTTTGTGTTAGAAGATGAACTTTCACATTTAATTGAGTTATTTATACGAAGCCCTAGAAATTTAGCTTGAGTGTGTAAATTGAGGACTTCTTCCTTCTTATAGTGAAACATTTAGAATCTCTTGTGAGGTTTGTTTTAAGAAATTAATGCAAAGTGATTTCTTTGTGTTTACTTGAGTCTATTGTTGTCAAGACAATTTTCAAGATCTCGCCAGACTTAACTTTTTTTTTATTTAACTCCCTGTATTTTCATCATGAATTAAAACTGTAGTATCATCGCCATAGAGAATCGTATAGGCAGAATCCAAATAGTCGGGTCAGTCGTTTAAGAATAATAAAAACAGAATCGATTGTAATTTAGATACATGTTGCGAACCTGTGTTTACAAATATTTGTAGATCGAACCACCTAACTGTGTGCAATTTTTTCTTCTATTTAAGTCATTAATTTCAGCAATGATTTTTCTATGCTCTAAAAATGAGTGGAACTAATTTCAAACTTGACCTCGAATACCAAAGGACTCTAATTTTCTTAATAATATATTATGATTTAGTGTATCAAAAGCTTTTGTCAAGCAAAACTAAAATCGGTTGAATTAATGGAAAGATACAGAAAAGTATCTCCAAGTCTAACTGTTTGGAAACAGTATTCAAATCTGAAAAAGGTGTACTAATACTAAGTTTATTGTACAGTGAACTTGTGTATAGCTATGTTGGAATCCCTTAAATCCTAGTATTATTATGGTTCACATGCAAGAAATAGTTTCTTCTATTTTCTTCCAGCTAATAAATAGAATATATTTATAAACGTTATTGTTTCACAATTAGGAATTCGAATTAGAATTTGCATACTTGCGTACAAACAGACCTTCAATCAATTTCTGAGTAGCACCAAAGCAACTAAAAATTCTCCAGCCTTTCAGCTAGTCTACAAGCATCGTCAGGGAAATAAGAACCATAAAAGGAAGATTTACGTATTATGCACTCTATGTTTGCAATCGTGACCATCAAATATTAGTCTTTTGTACATACGTTTCTTTTTCCTATATATTTACGATACCTTCCCTTTCTGATGTTTATTAATTTTCAGACGATGCTCGTAGGAGAATCGAGTGAAACGTTTGAAAATTATCAGTCTGTTTTAGTGATATTTCGAAATTAATTTGAAGCCTATTGAAGTACGCGAAATCCTATATGGTAGATAGTTGATCATCATGCTTGAGGAACACAACTACAATATCGTGTTTAAGTGGTGTGCATACACACACTTAAATGTAATCTTAAATTTAGGTTAGATAAAAGATGTAATCTAACTTTCTTGGTGTCTGAGTAATTGTCTAATGCCAAAATCTTAATGCGATTAGCTGAAATATATTAATTTAAAAATGAATCTCTTTCCTACGATTAAATAATACAACAATTAAATGTTAGGAAATGTAGTCGAAATTATTATTTCATAGAAGGAAATAAGTGTACAAAAGAGAGGAAAATTGATAGTTAACATTATTGTACTTACATCTCCACACGTTCCACTTTGATACCCCAAGCATTTGTAGCATCATCCAGGGCATTCTAGGAAAGAAAATATTAACATTAGGTTGGATAATAAAATAAGAACAGTATTTCTTCAGCACATTTAGTCAAATTAATCCTAATTCCGGAAGTGACTACAATAAAATAAATGGAAGTTAGTTTGAAATAAGTTTATCCGCATGACAGCAAGGGATCCGACAATAGATCATGGAAAAAACAATCTTAAGATGTTTTTCTGCGCTTTATTTTTATTTACAGCGTGGGACGATCTGAGACGCCATTGTTATTAATGTCACCAAGTAAAATAATAAATATTAGACGGTTTTAGTATAAGTCTAAAGTTCCATTCGTCGTATGTTATTTTTTATTCTTTCTTCTTATGACTTAAAACCTTCTCTCCTATTCTTATTTTTTAGTGTCACATTGTGTTTTGATTATTGGGATTAATTCTTTAGAAAGTATTGTCGAAATCCTGATTGATTTCGGCATGTTCTCTTATTATACTAATAATGCCTCGCGGCCGCTTAATATTTAATTACCAGATCTAACACTGATCAAGCAAAGCAAGATACGAAGAAAAACACAAATCAGTCGTTTATAATTCTGTTTTTGTCATCGATATTTATTATTGGTGTTGACAGTTGAGTTTATCAAGGTCACATATTTTCCCCTTTTTTCGCTTCTCGAGCCTCAATGGTACAACTGATCGAAACCGTACAGATTTATGTGAAACCCTCACATCATACGCTTTCATATGATACTACATATGTGGAGGTGGAGGGCCAGGGGCGGAACCAGGCTGAATATTTGGGTGGGGCGGTCGTTCGGGCTCAAAACAAGGTAATAGTGTATTTGCGGAAAAAGAAAAGAAAAAATTCAAACAACTTTAGAGAAGGAAAAGCAGCTTTTCTGTAGAATTAACTTATTGAAAATTGATACTGGTGAATTACAAATAATAATAATAATAAGTAGAAGAAGAAGAATGCATAAATTATGATAATTAATAAATTGCTAGGTATTTAAATTTGCATCGATTTTATTTTTGTTTACTTTTCTTTAAATTAATACCCGTAATATTTTACTTCACATTTAGCATTCCAGTAATGCTGCATTTTCCTTAATCAAGTCATCAGATTCCTGACAACTATGAACAAATTTATGTAAAACTGGAATTTCTGATTATCATAATTGCTGAACGTGTATTCCCGTTATCTCTCCACTTGTTTTTAAGAACTGATAAAACTTTCACCAAGTGCATTTGAACCAGGAATGTTTGGAACAAAGAAATCAACATAAGTATATTTGGTACAGCATCTAAATTAACTTTGGAGAGAAAGAAAATCATCCATTTTGAGTTCACATCCTTGCCTTGATTACTAGATCCACCACCTTCATCTTATAAAATGATCTTATAAATCTTATCTAATGAAAACATGTAAGGAAGTCAACCAAGGAAGTTAAATTTCACAGAATCGAGTGAAAGTGCAGAATCGGTAAATGCATAGTTGTAATCACGGAAGAGGCGAAATGTTTAAATACGGGAAAGAAGCCGTCCCGTATGACGTTAAAACGGGACAGCATTTCTCATCCCAAAAATACGGGAAATCCCGTATAATATGGGACACCTGGCAACCCTACTTGATTAGTTCGTACGACAGATTTAGTTGTTGTAAACACAAAATAAACAGTCTGAAATAAAGAAAGGAAATAAACAAAATAATCAGTTCCCGTCTCACGACACTTTACAAAGACAAAGACCGTTTGGCACGCAGCCCTACGTCTCTAATTTCGATCCTTAACACTGTTCGACAACTCTCACATGAAGAAAACCATTAGGTCTATTTGCTTTGTGCACCTACCAAACTGGCATTTCTAAGACAGGAATATTGACAAACATTTGCGGACAGATAAGGTTTAAAGATTATTGTCTGTCAATTGTTAACAGGAAGCAGAGATCAGTTTTGAGAACGGAGGAAGAGCGCAAAATATCCCATCTTGAAATGAAAGAACAGAAATGAACACCTGCCTTTTCGAATGTGGACATTTTCTAAACAAGAACGCCAAGGCAAGTAGTTTCTTGCAAAGTATTGCTTCATTTGACTTCTGCAACCGTAAAAAATAAGTAAGACTTACATATTTTAGATTTTATTTTACATTTTTAATACAAAGTTGAAAATATCATGAGCTCCAACTCTGGGATGGTTTTTATTTTATTTTTAAAATAAAAAGTTTCCCATCTTGGATCGCCCCGATCGCACCCTTCCTGAATCCGCCCCTGTAGAGGTTGTAGTTTTCAAGAAAATAGCCGGACCCACACACGCACAGGTACCAAGAAAGGTTATTCTTTTAGTGTTGGATCGTACTGTGAAAGCAGAATTATCATATTCAGGACCAGTCGTTTCTCAATGTCCTCTTTTGGCAAGATAAGGAAGAACCTGCCATAAATATTTCTACGGCTTTGCTCTTAATTTGATATGAAGGCTTGCTTACTTTATTCTAAGAGAACATTTATTGGCTTGTTTTTGCCATATAGTTGGACTATGCTCATGTATACAGATTTTTCCTGACTAAGGAGACATCCATGAGTTCTGTGTCAATTTGTAAACTTCTTACTATTGATACCTGAATCAAGATGCTCTTTCATTCGATTGTCATAGAAACAAACAGTATCAACAGTAAAAGCAATAAGCTGAATTCAGGAAAACCCTGTACTCTAACCAATTGTATTTTTCAAGCAACCATATTTTGAATTGTTAGTTGTTCTTGTACCTTACTCCTAGCCGAAAATACTTTTGATTCAGCCTAATGTCTCTTTCTGTTCTGTTTAGTACTATTTCATTAACTGTGTCACTAGAATCTGATGCAGAAGAAGTATTAACGGTTGATGGGTCGGTCTGTAGACGCTTATTTATGGTAATTCATTTCGAAACTTTCAAGAAATAAGTAGGACTTAGTGCTGCTTGGCAGTTTCTGTTTGATGCAACGTGGTTATCGTAACCAATGCTTTTACCATGTTCCTCTGGCTTTCATAACCAGTTAGAAGGACTATATTTTTCATTGTCCAATGCACACGAAGATTAATACAGATTGGCCAATGAAAGATTCTAAATCCGAAAAGTGACAAAACCAGGCAACACTGAACATATGACAAAAAGAACAACTAAAATGTTCATTTTAATTCTGTACAGAAATTAGAGTAAGTATTATCACACTATTAAACCTTTTGCCGAATGATTAAAGCTCTTACTTTTAGTCCGAAGAGGTTAGGGTGCGATTTCCGGTGGAAATTCACAATTTTGATGTTTACCCAGCATCGTAATGTGAACTGGGCACCTAATTTGAATTAGAAAATATAACGGACTCCGGTCTCAAAATCCTGATAATTAGGAGACGTTGCACTGACCATACGGCACCCTCGTTAAACAAAAAAAAAAAAAAAATGCCTATCAGACCAAGGTCATATATAGGCTATAAAGCCAAGAACTGTAGTTAGTTTAAATGCTATTAAAGTTTTATTTGTTTACTTTTCTCCATGTACAACGACTTTTTGTGCGCACAAACAACATAATGCTAGTGCATCGACTTGAAAGAAAAAAGCGTTTCGGATCAATTTTTATCACGGCAGAAGCTTTTAAAGAACTCTGTCAAGCGGAACGTTAAACAGAAAATGAAGACAAAAATTTCCGAGTGGGATAAAGGAGTCCACATACATTAAATGAAGTAGTCAATGCTTTCTTTCTTTTATCTAGACCATGAAGAACAAAAAAAGAAATATTTCTTTTATAACTGCAAATGACAATAAATGGTTATGCAAGTTCCAGAAATGACTTTTTAATCCGCCATCCATTCGATCAATCAGTTTACTTAAGGCTAAAGCAAACACTTGAAAAACTTCGATGTCTTACGAAAAGTAGGACATGATAATATTGTATGCACATATGATTGAGTCTGGTATCATTTCATGTTAAATTGCACGCGTCAAAGAAAGGTTAAATCGATTTTTTTAAATATATAAACTATATGCTCAAATGTACCCAATCGTATCTCGTACACCTTCCGAGACTGATTACAATGAAATAAATGAAAGTCTGTCTGAAGTAAGTTTACTCGTATAAATAATGTGTGCTGCATAATTATTCACTCTTGTTAATGGAAATTTTCAATAATAAATCAATTTCCAAATTGAAGTGATAAAAACTTCCCGAGCCGAGCTTCATTCATTATACAATATCATTAGATACGATACAGTGGTATTTCCGTGGTGGTGTTCTTCTAAAATCTTTTTATCTTTATTATAGAGACTTAAAACAATTTTATCCCTCATGAAAAATTAGCGTGCTATATATTTTTAATGAGATCATATTTACTGTATTAATTGGCTTACAAAATATTCGAGCAAATCAAGTAATAGTACCATAGTAGGATAATTCAAATCGCAACAGAATAAGAAACTAAACGCAAAATTAAACAGTATCATGCAGATTTCTATTTAATTTTCCCAATGGTGATGAAGATGATTGGCGTTTTACTCGGACATAGGTCTCTGGAAAAGATAATGGTTGCCACTGCTTTACCTCTAAGGTTACCATACATCCCGATTTAGTCGGCACAATCCGTTCTTTTGAAAGTCTGTCCCAACATTGTTCTGACTGCAGTCGGGACGCTATTTTTGTTTCTGTTAAAACACATAAAGGCATGTTCTCTCTCGTTATTAAAATCACTGCTGAATTTTAAAAACCAAAAATTGAATCGAATTTTTTGATTACGTAAGTTGTTCACTACTTTTACAATAAAAATATTAATATTATTTTCCTTTCTAAATCAATCTTTTACTTCTAATTCTAGTTAGTTAATTCCATGTCTTAAATGAAATATGCAGGACAAAAGAAGAACTGAGCTAGGTTCCCTGAGAAGAGGATACCAGAGACCGGGTTACTTTATTTCCTTCCTACGATTCTACTACCTATACTCCACTGTCATTTTAGAGTTGCTGAGTTTCCGAAAAGAAATCCTAATAAAAATCGTTGTCGCAAGATCGCCATCTTGAAATTTCAATCCATTGAGTTATATTGCAGCTTTTAGTCTGACAACATCTTGAATTTTAAACAATTGACTAACATGGTAACAGTTTTTACTAAGCCCCCATCTTGAAATGTTAATCCATTAACATATACAAGGCCGTTATACTAAGGCCGTGGTCTGAGCCAAAGTTCTCTAAAGATCATAAAATAAACTGAAAATTCAACTAAAGGCACGACCTTGAAAAAATTCAATTCACTGAACTACTGTCACCTTCTCAAACTTTTAATCCGTTAACTTATATCAGAACTGTTTTATTAAGGTGAAGGTTTCAAGGGTTTACTTGAAATTTCAATCCACTAAATTATATGGGAATTGTTGTGATGCTACTCTCTCAAATTTTACTTATATTGGGACTGTTCTACTAAAGTTATCTTTCTCCCAAAGCATAATGTATAACTACTGTTTTCATCGAATTGATCTTCATTACTGTTTTGAGAACTCATATTTAGTCAAACTCCAAATTTCTTACAAGATAAAACTAGGCGAAGAGGTGAGGAGTGATATTGGGTCTTAGTGACGTCAATGATAGAGTCATCAGTTTAATTCTTAACAACTAAGTTTAGATGTGAAGACGATAAGGGACGTATCAGGACGGGTGTAAGCCACAGTGTTATTACAGCCTACCAATTAATTTTATCTTATCAGTTTAATTTGTGCGCCGACAGAGCGTGTTTGCTGAGACACATTGTAAATTTAATATAATTGCATATCAAGGAATATCTGAGTTAGTTCTTTGTCGAAAATAGTGTTGTATCTTATAGTAATCATATTGAAGAACTCCACTCAAGCCATGCGACTGCGCAATACTTTAGCCATGCCCGAAATCTCACCCACCCTTCTAGAAGAAATGGCTCAAAATGAAGTTTCTAAAAAAAATTTTATTAGTAATCACACAACAAATTATAACAAACTAATGATTGATCTCTAATTGTTTATAAAATATTCAAAACGCATTTGATGATTATTGAAGACTACATAAAATGAACTTTACTGACTTTTGCTGAATTGTGCGCGATCTCTCGTAGCTTTTTCTTATATAAACATAATAGTTTCATGGAGTAACTTGCGTGAGAAATAAGTTCTTATTTACAGAACAATGCATTTTATATATTAGAACCCACCAAAACGACCACGGAACAAAATTAACCTAAAGCAGAACTCAAAATTCTACTTTTGTGAGACAAACTTAATAAAATACTTCTCAAAGAGATAAAACTTTCAATATAGCAGCGATAGACCACAGACATAATGTTAAGATCTACCTTTGAACTTTATCCACGTTCATTGTAACGCCAGGTAGAACTCAATAGAGTAACATACCTGTGTGTAGTCCATTTCCAAAACCGCCCTTGTCCAAGCGCCATAAATGTTGGGAAATAAACAAAACCCATTGTAATATATATTTCTTATTTTTCAAAGTTATGGAATTTTTTCAGCCATAAATATTTTGGAAATAGTGATACAAATTTTAGTTTGCCTAGATTTTCCATTTTTCCAAAAAAAAAAAAAGAATTGCGAATGATAAAATATATACAAATTTTACTGTTAATTTTTGTTTCTATCCTTTACTTTCATATGAAAATTAAATGATTTTACAGACATTTTGAAATCATAATAACCTTACTAATGTGTTAGAAAATAATGAAATTAACTCAATAATGCCAATTTCCCAATTTTACATTTTTGTGGACAAGAGCGCATCTGTAAATGGATATGTACCAGGGTATAAAAGCACGAACACAATTAAAATATCAAATTAAGAGTTTAAATCAAAGTAGTCATTGAATTACTTCAATGACAAATAGTGATAACAGGGTGGATAACATTCGAAAAATATTTAGAGACTAGTATAGTTGAGTTAAGACGTTTGAGGAAAATTATTATTTTTTAATAAAAAATAGTAACGTAGTGATTCACGTAAATATCAATAAAATGTTTATGGTGATGAAGGATACAGTTTTATTGTACTAACGAAATTTTGTCTGATCTTAAATGTAAGCTATCGGTTTGCTACATGCCGATGGGTATACAGTTTCTTCCTTTAGGTAGGGTGTCTATAAAGTAGTCAATACATTCAAATTAACGGTAGTTCAGGAACTAATCATCTCACAATATAAACTGAGGCATATGTTTGAAGTTTGTTTTGGAGATTCATAATGTGGAAAATGACATTCGATATAAGGCCACTCTAAATCTCCGACAATCGCGAATTAGAGACACTACGCTTTGTCTCCTTCCCAACTCTATCTTGAAACAAATCACAAACGATCCAATAATATCAATTCAAAATTCTCATTTCTATTCTAATACAAATCTATTTCCAACAACGTACTTTAACTGAAGTGTACCATCTCTAATTTATTATTTTACAAGTAGTGCTCCACATATGCAGACAGCAAAATAAACGATATCGCTTTCATAGAGCAAGCCATCTTGTTAACTATATAGGCTACGAACTGAAGCCAGTCAAACTATTCATACTACAATACACCAGATAAGGAAGTAACCATGCACAATTACCTGACATTTCTTGAAATCACAAGTGAAATAAATAGAAACAAAAGTTTGAATTAGTTAAAATTTTATTCCTGTTAGCTATACATATGCATAATATTGTGTACCACACCACAACACCAAAATACAACAGTTAACAGTGCACTTTTATTAAAAAGTATAAATATAATAAAATATTCGTATTAAAGTTTTGATGTGTGACAGAAGGTTAGGTTAGGATAGTTCACTTTTGTATGTGATAAATTAATTTGAAATTGCATTTCTGAAACACTGGTTCTGTGAACATAGCAGGCTCCCCCCTCTGTAGCTATCACTTAGGTCGACTACGTAATCCGCTTTGTACCCAACCAACCCACAGTTAAATTCACGGCAATGCTTTAGAGACGCACTGAAAGGGATAACAAAGCATGCTTATGCACTCTAGGAAATAACACCTTAAGTATAGTGTACAAAGGTTCCTAGAAAAGTTCCTTATGAAGGGCGCCTCGTATAGTATTCTCTACAATGTATGTAGTACTACTCAAAGCTTTATTAAGTGTGGTGAATTGTGAAATAAACAAATGGGTAGACATAACGTGTAACAAGAGAAAGTAAAAAAATAAAGAAAAATAATTCCGTCTTGGTGATATACCCCGCAGCAGTCTTTCTCCTTCCTTTTTCTGCCAGGAACATAACTATCTAAGTACTCGACCTCTTTATCTTACGCATCTTCCAAGAGGCACAAAACACTGAAACTCACAATAAACACCTTTAGAGCACAATTTTACATCCACACAACACAACAGTACTTCACGCTGAATATATTTTACTGCTGTAACAGCTTATGCACGCACCATGCAAGAAAGCCATGTGTACACTCCCACAGAATTCAGCTAATCAAAACTGATGGAGGACCCCAGAAATCTCCGCCGGAGGTCCGCAAAACCATGTAAGTCGGCTTACTTTCGGCCCGCCAGAATTTTCCCTTATGGGCTTCAGACAGTAGACAACCGAAAACAGCTAAGGCAAATGAAAAAGCTAAAACCCTATGCTACAAATGGACGAAGTGTACTATTTTGTTGTGGATATGACCATAAAGTGACTGAAGTCTTCTACCGATAAATCACGGTAGTTGGGTGGTCTGAGACGTCCAACGTTCTGAGTTCCAATCCAGGGTGGGGACTGGATGTTTGTAGATTTTAGAAACTTAACAGTTAATAGAATCAAGACGAGCGGAAGTCATTAGTTTCTAAACTGTTCCAAAAGCACACTTTGAAAAGTTCTTTTATCCTATATCAACAATGGCAAAATTAGTTTTTGTAGTTGAATGAATATCCAAATCATCGATTTAATTCAACTGAAAGCAAAAAGCACCCACTCGAGTAAGAGTGGCTCAACGAAACTTACCTATCTAAAAATCACAACGGTGGAAAATTAGGAAACAAAATCTATTATTAATTTAATTGGTTTTAAAAATCAACTTCCTCTTCGTCATTGTGTATTGCCACATATAATACAACTTTCAAAAAAACTGTTTACAGCGATAAAAGTGTTATTCAATACTAAAATGAATTGAATACCATATAAAAAGAACGCGCTTTGTCTAATTTAAAACAAAATAGATAAGAGGGTAATCTGTTCACTCTTTGAAGAGTCTTAAAAACAAATTATCATGCAAGAAGAAATTATGCATAGTCGTTAAACCTAAGTGTTGGTACAGATATGTTGATAACACGTTCGCTATATGGCAACACGGTGCGAAGAAGTTAAAAGAATGTTTACATCTCAATAAGATTCATCCGAATATCAACATGCACGGCAGTGCATGAGCCAAGTTCTTCACGTCAGAAAACGTCAGCACTGCCAGAAGCATGTTATACAGGAACAAGAGTTTATGGCAAAATCGACGATTTGGGGGCCCCGTAA
>JAGDQP010045923.1:0-15456 GCA_022664845.1 Lepisma saccharinum
CATGTGGAAAATACTAGTTTTGAATTTGATTTGACTTGAGTAGCTAAACTTCTGGTTTATAGTTAGATCTATTTTCTAATGAACTGTAGCTTATTGATTCACTGTAACCAGAATTGTATACACTAACTAGTCAGGTGGTTTAAGCTGGAATACTATGAAGTATGAACTATGAAACACACGAGAAAAAAATGTATTGCTTCGAAATATAAGCCGTATCGTGACGGGCGTAAGCCATTGTGTTGTTACCGCCCATAAACTCATTTTATCTATTTTATCTATCGAAATATAAGTAAAAGAAAATGTAAAATTTCCATAATAAATAAAGGTACTTCACAAAGTGTTAATCAAAATATGTGTCTGGATCAATAAAATAATCAGACAAATTTTGGTTATTGTATGAATTTACTTATTTCATTATTCAACTTACATAATGGCTTAAACAGTTTTATATGGTTAACCCCGCTACAAGTCGGCGAAAAAATGTAACTTGGCGAGCATCTTCTGGGAAAATGAGAAAAGAAACTACAACCTTAAATTAGGTACCATCGCGGCATTTGCCTATGTGACTAAAGGAAGATCCCTGGAGAAACCACACTCAAGATGGGCTCTCTTGCCTTTTCAAACTTGAGTCACCGACTAACGTGATTTCAGTGTTTTGGAACAAATGTTCGGAGGGATTCCTGCCTCACACTAGGCTACTTGGTCGCGCGACTGAGTCACAGTTCATTTTGTTTCCCTGAGCCAGTTAGATAAAAATCTTTCCAACGACACCCCACGCACCTCTCTGCCCTTGTAGTTCCTGAAATTTCATTTCTGTACATGGATGGACAGAATGAGCGGGATTATAAGGTCCCTTTTAGCTATAGCTTCGCTATCACGGGACCAAAAACTTAAGTAATAAATTTACTTTACTTTTTTCTCTCGTGGAGTAGCATCTAGGGACCGTCATTTCAGTCACTGAGTGCAAACTTAGTGTTAAAAGTTACAACACCCACACGGGTTTGTAGCTTAGTGGTAGAGCGTTGGCGTAGCATTAGGGAGGTCATGGGTTTAATCCCAGCGACCGACCATCGTGACTGAGGCTTTCCAGGTTTTTTCCAGGCTCTCACCTGGCAAATGTCGGTATGGCACCTTTAACTTAGGCCCTGGCCGACACCTTCCCGAATCCTTTTCCGTTCCCCAATATGGCCTGAGCTTTAGATGCCTAAAGCCATAAATAAAATTCAATTCAACCTGCACAGCCTCGGTTGATTGGCCCTCCACCTTTATCATTAAGGATACTCCTCGCGCTCGCCCCCCCCCCCTTTTTATTTTTCAAACTCTAAGAGCATTATCAAAATTTTTAGAACATAGCGCACTAGTATTTACAAATTATTTCGAAATACAATGGACAGCGATCTCAAGATCTTGTCGATTGATGAGTACTGAGACTTCATTTAAATAAATGACGTCATTTGAAAACGTATCACTCATGAATGGACAAGATCTCGAGATTGACTGGGTTTTCAGTCTAGTAACTCTACCAACTGGTTCAGTGACCATAACCACTACACACCAACACCCCTCTTTTTCTGTTTTAAACTTCAACCTCGACCTCACCATCGGACTTCAACCTCGACCTCGCGACGGGAGTTCGATCTCGACCTTGTTCAACCTCGACCTCGACCTAGCGAAGAGACTTCGACCCCGACCTCGCGATCTCACTTCGACCTCGCTCAACCTCGAACTCACAATGGGACTTCGACATCACTCAACCTCGACCTCGCGGTTTGAGGTTGAGGTCGGACTTCGCGGTATATATAATTCGGCGGTATATATAATTTAAATTCCTCTGTTTTTCTCCGTTGCATACATTAAGAAGTTTGTCGAAAGAGTTTTTCCACACATTGATAACGTTAGTCGTATCTGCTTGAAGATCTCTACGTTCATTTCTAATCATACCTGATCTAGGCTGGTAACCTTTCATTAAAGAGTTTATCCTTTTGTACAGATGTCATATGTTATTTGTCTTCCACATGGTTCATGGATTCTCTTCTTAACAACTGGGAAAAATATCGATTGGTTTGGTTTCATTTCCAACCATATAAACAAATTTTGTTGAATAGCTTATGGATAAGTTTGTATATTTTAACAGTTATATTAGTTTCATCTGTGTGTGTGTGTTTTTTTTTTTTGTAACTTTTAGTGATATGTTTAGTGAATTTTTGTGCTCTCTTGAGACCTGGCTACTGTGGCAATCTTGCAATGATGGCTGGAATGAAGGAGGGAAGAGAAGAAGGCACAGGACATATAGTGTATTAATTAAGTTTTCTCAGTTTGGACAATTTCATTAGAAAATTACAGTTCAGGCTGTATGAAGCATGTTATATTGCATAATAAGCATGTAGAAGGCATGTAAACGATGATCAGATCAATAGAAGGTGGTGAAGCTAGAAAATTCGCTTGTTGTATTATTCCTACTCCCATGCACGATATCTGGTGAAGAATTAGTGATATGGAAGCAGTTACAGTTCGTTAGAATTGAGAGTGAAATATATATATTACGCTAATTAGACATTAGTATAGTATTACAATACGCAAGAGATTTCTATTATCATAAATTTTTGGTCCTCCGCCGACCGGATATAGTGCATGCAAGAACGTGAATCAGACTTTTGGCGTTTGTGTGTGAGTGAATCGCCCGAGCTCTCATAGGCAGGAGCATCCAGTTCAGCTTCATATGTGTATGTTAAACTCAGCTGCTGTCAAGGCCAAGCATTTAGTGAGTGGGTCAGACCACACAGAGTAAAAAAAATAGTAGGAGAGCATTATTCCTCATCCGTGTGCTTCAGTATCTCGAGATTAATCATTCGTTTTATTTACGCGGTTTGAGTAAAAAAAAGGAAAAGCTATAGACGATGGCAGAACGTCAACTAGCACAGTTAATCAAGAAAAGAGCTTCAGTCAAGATACAAGCTAGGCGTATTCAGACATTCATTCAGAAATTTCAAGAGGAAAATAAGCCTAGTGTACACGAAGTAAAAACAAGATTGGTAGCCTTAGAGGGAATATTTATTAAATTTGATGATGTTCAATCACAAATAGAGTTACTGGATGAAACAGGCGAGCAAGAGACTCATAGAATTACATTTGAGGAGCGTTTTTTATGATTAACAGGCTAAGATCCAACAATTTATAGATAGTTTTGAGCAAAAAGCGGATTCAGGGTCCTTTTCAAGCAACAATAGTAGGACTGTACAGTTACCAAAAATATTCTTGCCTATATTTTGCGGTAAATATGAAAAATGGACACCATTTAAATATATTTATATCACTTATCCCCAATAACGAGTCGATAAGCACTATTTGTAAGTTTCAGTATTTACGTACTTCGCTCAAAGGAGAACCTTATACACTAATAGCCAATCTCCCAACCGTAGAAGTAAATTATAAGATCATATGGAAACTCCTGGTAGAACGCTATGAAAACAAGCGGTTACTAGCTGCGACATATGTACGAGGGTTGCTCCAAATCAAGTAAGTCACAAAAGAAAATGCTAAAGATTTAAGGGAATTTGTTAATATAGCGCGAAGTAATTTTCAAGCTCTGGAACCATTGAAGTTGGATACACCGTTGCATGATGTATTATTAACACAACATTTAGTAGAAAAACTTGTTTACGAGTAAAAGGGAATGGGAGACTGAACAGGACAGTGAGTTCGTTTCTTCGTTAGCAGAGTTATTTTCATTTTTAGAAGGGCGTTGTCAAATGTTAGAAAGCATTCGTCCTACTCAATTTGAGAGTACATATGACAATAAGGTTTCAGAATTAAGGGCGAAAGAAAAGAACAAGAAGTATGTCAATTCGTTTGTTAGTGTGTTAACAGATGCATGTAACATTTGTAATAGTGAGGAGCCGCATGCTGTATTTCGCTGACCGGAATTTTTACATACTAATATTACCAAAAGGAAGGAAACAGTAAAACTAAATAAGCTGTGTTTTAATTGTTTAGGTAGCAAACATCAAGTAAAGTCATGTCAGAAATGTAATTTTAAACATAATACATTGTTGCATGAAGATACTCGCCAGGAGGTTTCTGATAAGCCAAGTTCTAACAGACCAAGTGTAAGTTCTAACGTAAAGGTATCTACAATCAATAAACAAAATGATGTTCGGTCCCAATACAAGATTCTTATTTCACGTTTAAGGTAAATTATGACAAACAGATATTATTAGCAACAGCACTGGTAAATGTAACCGACAGTGAAGAACGATTTCAACAATGTAGAGTGCTATTAGACGCAGCTTTCCAATCGAATTTTGTTAGCGAGGCATTAGTTCACAGGTTAGGTCTCAAGAAAACAAAAAATCGTGTTCCCATTAGAGGTATCAACTCCGTAACGTCCGAAGCTCAGCATAGCGTCAAGGTTCACATTTATTCAAGAACACGTGATTTTAATGCAGTAGTTGATTGTTTAGTATTGTCAAGTATCACGGGTTGTATACCTTCCAAGGATATTGACTTTAATATTTGGAATTTACCAAAGGACATTAGATTGGCTGATCCTGAATTTCATCGTTCGTCATCAGTGGACATGCTTATTGGAGCAGGTTCATTCTATGGTCTCCTGGAACCAAGGCAGAAAACAAGAGAGGGATATTATCCAATTTTACAAGAAACGAAACTAGGATATGTCGTAGTCGGAAACATGCCGTCAGGACGTGAAGATCCCGAGCAGTCAGTAATTTCATGTTTCGTTCACATGGAAGTCGACTTGGATACGCAATTGAGGAAGTTTTGGGAACTCGAAGATATCCCGTCCAAGGTTTATACACAAGAAGTAGAGGAGTGTGAGAAACATTTTTTACAAAATACAACAAGAAATGAAGAAGGAAAATTTGTGGTCAAGTTACCAAGGAAGAAAGAGAATGCAGTTTTAAGAGAGTCCTTCAATTTATCACTACAAAGATTTAAGCAACTTGAAAGAAGATTATTACAAAATCCTGAGTTTCATATGCAATATGCAGCATTCATAAATGAGTATTTAGGTTTGGGCCACATGCAAAGAGTTACAGAAATAGACATGAACAAGAGCAATAGTTGTTACCTTCCACATCATCCGGTAGTCAAGATGGACAGCACAACAACTAAATTAAGGGTGGTGTTCGATGCAAGTGCAAGGAAGGACATCTAACGGCAATTCGTTGAATGACATTCTGCGAGTGGGGCCTGTTATTCAAGACGATTTGTACTCCATTATTCTAAGGTTTCGATTGTACCCCGTTGCATGCACGGCAGATTTAGAGAAGATGTATCGGCAAATATTGATTCACGAAAATAACAAATGTATACAGCGAATACTCTGGAGACATTCAGCAAAAGAAACAATCCAGGTGTATGAGCTACAAACGGTGACGTATGTGACTTCGTCAGTGGCATTTTTAGCTGCAAGATGTTTGAAGCAAATTGCAGAAGAGAATTCCAAGGAATTTCCAGAAGCAGCAGAAGCCATAAGGAATAATTTTTATGTGGATGATTTCCTAAAATCAGTGCCAAATGTGTCCAAGGCCTTAGAATTACAGAAGGATCTAATTATAATTTTAAGTGGAGCAGGTTTCAAGCTTTGCAAATGGAGTTCTAACAAGGAAGAAATATTACAAGGAGTTCCGGAAGGCTTCAGAGAGAAACAACAACCAATTGTACTGGGTCAGCAAGATGGCGTCAAGGCTTTGGGAATAGCATGAATTCCATCAGCAGACAAGTTCATCATTTCAAACAAAATTTGTAAGCCGGGAATTACAGTAGAAGGTAATGTTGCAATGACAAAAAGACAAGTTGCCAGCATAGTATCATCCATCTTCGATCCATTAGGTCTAATCGCTCCAATTGTCATTAAATACAAGAATTTTTTACAAAAGTTATGGAAAACAGGAATGGACTGGAACGACAAGTTAGATACAGTTCTACAGGAGGAATGGAATCAATTGATGTCTTGGTTACCTGCTATAGCGGAGATACAAATTGCCAGAAGCGTCATTTCTTCTGAGAACGTCAAGGAAATACAATTACATGGGTTCTGCGATGCATGCGAAAAAATGTTTGGAGCAGCAGTATACATCAGAACCATAGACGACGAGGGAAACATTAAAGTTAATCTACTGTGCGCAAAATCCAGGGTTGTACCACCAAACCAAAAAGGGAGAGTCTGCCAAGGTTGGAGTTATGTGGAGCAGTGTTGCTGGCAAAGTTAGTGCACAAAACACTAGCCGCATTGAAGATAGAAGTCAGTGCTATTCAGTTGTGGACAGACTCAACGATAGTTTTAGCGTGGACCAAATCACCTGCTAATCGTTGGAAGACATTTGTAGCTTATAGAGTTGCTCAGATTCGAAAAATGACGTCTATCAAGCAATGGCATCATGTGACTTCAAAGGAAAATGCAGCAGACATAGTTAGTCGAGGAGCGGATCCCAGCACTCTTAGTCAGTCTCAGGAGTGGTGGGATGGTCCAGAATTTCTTCACTCAGTCGAATGTCCGCATCAAGAACATAATGAGCCCACTGATATTCCAGAAAAGAAGAAACCTACGATAAGTTTGGTAGCAACTCATGAGGCGAGTTTTATGGAAATAAATTCATCATTAAGCAAATTGTTGAGAGTAGTAGCATATTGTTTGCGATTCAAACGTAATTGCCTCTCAAGGAAGGCAGACAGAAGGACTGACAGCCTAGATGCTTCAGAACTTCGTTTGGCGCTACATAACTGCATCAAGGTAGTACAACACACTATTTATCATCATGAAATAGGGAAATTGGAGCAGCATAAAGAAGTTTCTACCAAATGTCCAATCAAGGATATTTTTCCGTTTCTGGACAAGGAGGGAATGTTTAGAGTGGGAGGAAGACTAGAACATTCAAACTTGGAGTATGACAATAAACATCAATACATACTACCTGCAGGACATCATGTCACCCAATTTGTAGTGAAGGATGAACATGTAAGGTTGCTTCATGCAGGTCCACAACTTCTCATTGCATCTTTACGTACAAGATATTGGATTACAAGAGCTAAGAAGATGGTCAAGGCGATAGTACATAATTGTTTAGTGTGTTTCAAGTGGAAAGCGACAACTTCATCACAGTTAATGGGACAGTTATCGAAGGAGAGAGTAAATGAAGCAAAGCCATTTGTACATGTAGAAGTGGACTATACAGGATTTTTTTATGTTAAACCCACAGTTCACAGCAAAGCTCGTATGAAGGTCTATGCAGCCTTGTTTATCTGTTTAGCTATTAGAGCAGTTCATATAGAAATAGTTTCATATTTAACTTCGCAAGCATCCATCGCCGCATTGAAGATTCATGGCTAGAAGAGGGAAATGTTTATCTATCTGTAGCGAGAATAGTTTAAATTTTATTGGTGCCAATAGAGAATTGCAGCAATTTTTTTCAATCCAAGAACAATAAAGGTGACATACTGGAATACTCAGCCAAAGAAGGTTTAGAATGGAAATTGATCCCTGCCAAGTCTCCGCACATGGAATCTTGGGAAAGTTCGATAAAATCCATGAAGTACCATCTACGACGTGTAGCAGGAACAGCAAGCCTGACTTATGAGGAATTGAATACTTTACTCATTCAAATTGAAGCCATTCTAAATTCAAGACCATTGACAGCAGTTTCCTATGACCATACAGATCCGATGTATCTTAGTCCAGGGCATTTCCTGATGGGAACTACGCTTCTCAGCATTCCAGAGCCAGACCTACTTGAAGTACCTGTCAAACGGCTAGGAAGATGGCAGCGAATTCAACAAATTAAGCATCATATTTGGAAGCGTTGGTCAAGAGATTACCTCAATCAATTGCAGCAAAGATGAAAATGGAAGTCAGTTCAAACTAATCTGCAGCCAGGCATGGTCGTGTTGTTGAAGTAGGACAATATTCCCCCTCAGGTGTGAAAGATAGGAGTGATTCAAGAAGTTTTCCTGGTAGTGACAGGAGTGCGAGTAGCAGCGAGTAGCAACCGTCAAAAGTAAGGGTGGAACCTTTCGTCGTAGTGTCGCCAAGTTGATTCCTCTACCCCAAGAGCATTAGTTGATTAGGTCGAATCAAGGAGCGGGAGGATGGATAAGTTTGTATATTTTAACAGTTATATTAGTTTCACTTTTGTGGGTTTTTTGGTAACTTTTAGTGATATGTTTAGTGAATTTTTGTGCTCGCTTGAGACCTGGCTACTGTGGCAATCTTGCAATGATGGCTGGAATGAAGGAGGGAAGAGAAGAAGGCACAGGACATATAGTGTATTAATTAAGTTTTCTCAGTTTGGACAATTTCATTAGAAAATTTCAGTTCAGGCTGTATGAAGCATGTTATATTGCATAATAAGCATGTAGAAGGCATGTAAACGATGATCAGATCAATAGAAGGTGGTAAAGCTAGAAAATTCGCTTGTTGTATTATTCCTACTCCCATGCACGATATCTGGTGAAGAATTAGTGATATGGAAGCAATTACAGTTCGTTAGAATTGAGAGTGAAATATATATATTACGCTAATTAGACATTAGTATAGTATTACAATACGCAAGAGATTTACATTATCAGCTTAAAACATTATTGTGTGCAGAAGTCCGCTTTCTCAGAAACTGATTTGCAAGGTCTAGACTGCAAATATAGGTGATAGACGGAGTATAGAAACATAACAATTAAGATATATATATATAGTGATAAAAGTTAATAATATACCGTAAATTTCTAACATTACTTAGACTATTGTTTTTATAATCCTTATAAAGCTTAGAAGGAAACAACCAACGACATGATAGTGAAACTTACCTTGAAATTTTTCTATGTGAATCTAAAGGCCGTCGGATAGGAAGGTTTTAAAGATAAAAAAATAGAAATTGATTGTATGGGCGGTAACAGCACTATGGCTTACGCCCTTCCCGAAAATAGGGAGGTCGTATTCAAAATGTTAACTGCTTTTTCAACTACAAGGGCCGGAGATAGAGGATGGAATATTGCTTGCAAATAATACAAAAAATGTATGATTTTAACCGTCAGTCAAAGACAAATAACTTCTGCTGCACTTTCAATAAAACAGTGACAACTTTCACCCCACTACTATAAAACTAATTGTGCTGATTGAACGATTCAAGCATACTCTTTGTGTATATTGCACACATAGATATTGCAGAGAACAGCCAATTCCTTGTACATAATTATTCGGAAATTACAGTAGAGAAGAGCAGCTTTTTTTTAACAAAATCTTTCTATAGGACGTAGAATCTCTCAGGAAAATTCAAAGGTAGGGTTCGATATAATGTAGTTGACAATTTGCTGGTTAATTTATACAGAAAACCGTTAGCATACTAGCAGCAAGGGGTCATTAATGATTTGTTTTCTGTGCCTTTATTCATTGCCCGCAGTCTGTGCAGAAATAATGGACGAACAAGTATTTTGATAAGCATGCAAGAACAAAAGTTATTGGAAGATAAAACCAACATTGTGCGAGCAATCAAACATAGGATTATTTAAGAGATGAAAATCAGGTTAAGATTTTCATGGACGATAATTTAACTGTATTCTAGGGTTATATTTTCACGAAACCTCTCCGTGTTATTATCTGTTATTGGCTTCCTCTTCTTAATTTTCGTTACTATTCTTTCACACAGAACGAATTAAATATTAGTGAAAAAGATGTGAAACAACATACCTTAAAAAAGAAGTACCCAATTTGTAAGCAATATATTTTTTTTAATTTTGTGAGGCACCTACAATTTATATTAGGTTAATGGAGGCGAATATCGTCACCACTTCGGAATATTTGAAATAATTCATTCATTTACAGGCATATAGAAAAAATAATTAGCATATCAACTACGTGGATCTTGTGCTAAAATCACCATCAGTATTCTACCTTCAGTTTATTAATGTTTTGTTACATTAGATAAACTGGCGATATGGCAAGCACCTGAAGACAATATCGCCACTTACAATTTGACTATTAAAAATAGAAAAAATACATTTGAATTATACCTTTTAACCTAATATTAAAAAAGAAACATGACAAGGAACATAATAAAGAAGTTATGAAGAAGTTTGAATTCATATATTAAAAATGTACTGTTTGTAAAACCTTTTCATCTTCGAACAGTGCACATTCATTCTCACGCTCCTGTTACAGTCCAACTACTGTCAAACATTTCTCAGAGCTGCAGTTCTCGTGGAACTATATCTTGCATTACGTATATTGAACAGATAAATTTTTGTCTTTTTGCTGAAAATATTACCCCACAATCACCACAAATTTGTCTTTCTCATTGATGGTGGTCTTTCTTCATAATCTTTAGATTGATATATCCACAAGCTCATAATCATCTCTCTCTCTCTGAAGTTATCTGACTGATCCAACGTGTAGGTGATGGGTATTTAATCTTCCTTTTTTTTTTGAACTTCGTGTTTTTGTTTTTTTTTCGAAGGTTCTTCGAATTCTACCAGCAGTTCCCGTTTCTCAGTAATTGCCTTGTTGATAAACGGTTTCATACAAATGCTTCTCTACTGAACTTCTGTTGTCCACAAAATTCTCAGCCACACTCCTTGAGGACAAATTACTCTCGGGAGTTTGTAATTATCTCTTACGTTTCTCATGATGTGTAGAAATCTAGAATGAGGATCCATCTCTACGTTTATAGTTCTCTGAAGTGGAATCTGTAAGTTCATGAGGTTTCTGGACAGCTGGCGGTCTCCAGCAGAATAACCCTGGTAGCATGTTTCCTTTGATCTCTTTTCTTGTATACGTCGTTAATATATCCAAGGGAAGATGAGGATTAATTGCTTTTATGATTTTCATGGGAGCTAATAATTTCCTAGGAAATCGTTACCCCCCTTGCTGCATGTGTCCTTTGATCTATTTTCTTGTATACATCATTAATATATACTAAGGTAGGATGAAAATTAACTGCTTTTATGATTTTAATGGGGGTAATAATGTCCAACGAAATTTTTACCTCCTTGCTACATGTGTCGTTTGATTTCTTTTTCTTGTACACATCATTAGTATATCCCAAAGGAGAAAATTAACTGCTTTTATGATTTTCAGGGAAGTTATAATTTGCTAGGAAATTTTTAACCCCTGGCGGCACATGTGCTTTGTTGTCTTATGTTGTGTACATCAATAATATAACGTAACCAAAGATGAGGATTTAGTGCTTTAGTCAATTTTCTGGGGGGTTAATAATTTATTAGGAAATTTTTACCGGGGAGTAATAATTTGCTAGGAAATTTTTACCCCCCGGTAAACATTTCCTGGGGTAATAATTTCCTATGACACAAGTGTTCAAGCTTGTTTCAAACACGCGAAGTTTGCAGCTTTACCACAAAGTTCCTCAAAGTTGGTATGAAATGAGGAAGTTCGTCATCATACTTCCGTTATCTCGAAATGTATGTCTTATTACTACTACATGGTTGGTAGTTGGTGTCTAGAACTAGTTGGTTCAACGGAAACGGGTCTTGTGAGAAGTATCTTTGAAGCCATTTTTCTCGTTAATTTGAAGCTTTTGAACCCACCTGTCAGGGAGCAAACATGCTTGTTTTTGTCTGCTTTACGGCAAGCTAGGAGAGAACTCGATACCCTTGGTTCCCCGAAATGTAGGTCTTCTTGAGGTTCTCCTAATTCTTTTCTCTGCCAACCATAGTGCGTGCGTGCGTGCGTGTGAAAGTGAGAAGAGAGAGAGAGTAGTGTTTTATGACTTTCTAGAGGAAGTGCTTCAACTTTATAAAACAGAGTACGTTCAGTTGAAATAAAAGTTCCATAATAGTACAATAATAGCATTCGTGTTTTTACAAAGTTTGTTTAGGGGTATAAATTGGCGTGTTTGTGATTACATACACTGAAATGAATATGGTTCAGGAAATGTAACGGGAGAATCCCAAGTAGCTTCTTAATGTAATGCATGCAGTGAAAAGCATAAAAAACATATACCAAATATACGAAAATAGAATAGTAGAAGGTATAAAATCTGAAAGCTGAGGGAAAGTATAATAGTTAACATTATATGTCCTTACGTCAAGCCCAGAACCCAGCGAACCCGAATATCGAGTATACTATTACTGCTAAGACTATTGTATTACAGTCATCGGTCTTAACTATTTAAAAATTCAGCAAGAGAAGAGCGCCTACTATAACAAGCGTCACGCATGTGCTAAGCTACTTTTAATGTACAATATTTTCCAAGTAACAACATGCCATTCAGTCATTGGAAGAGCTAAATCACTAAGCTACCCAATGACCTCTATCAAATAACGATACTGGACTGCCTGCAGCCATTGAAAATTTCATGAGTATATGATCTCGTTTGTCCAGTCTAAACCAATATGAACCAAATTTTCGGTTCTAACTCAGTTTTTTACACTTAATAACGCTGTGTGACTCTTTATTTATGTCTTAATTCTGACAAAAAATGTAAATATTATTTGCAGTATTTTCTATTCTGTGCATAGTACGATATACTCTTACATGAATAACTCAGGAATTAAGACTTAAATAAAAAATCGGTCCCCACAGCAGTGAGAAGCGTATAAAAGTGATTTAGAACTGAAAATTTGGTCCACATTGGATTACACTGGAAGTGGACAAACGAGTTCTGCGTCTAAAGATTTGCTCTGGAGTCTATCTTTCAACACTAAGTAGTCACTCCAGTATCGTTTACGTAGAGCTCGATGAGGTTACCTGTCATTTTATATATTTTGGTTTAAAGTGAACAGTTTGTCAGTGACCGATTTTATCTCAATCTCTGCATGTCTATGAACCCTCAAGCTGTACGTAACTATATTGAACTGACAGGTAAGTGTCAAAAGACAGACGCCAGAACATTTTACTTCGATCATCAACTTCCAGTCTAAATCAATGTGGACCATATTTTCCATTCTCAGTTTTCTGCGCTTGTTATCGCTAAGCGGCCCGTTTTTTATTTATGATTCAATTCTCGAGTTATGCACGTACCGAACTGTGGATATAATAGTACATGTTTTAAATAATATTTACATTTCTTGCGAGAATTTACGTGTTCCCTGACTTCATTTATTTATTAAACGCTTAATGGCATCAAAAGTCCAGTATCGCTTTTAGATAGAGGTCAATTATCGAAACTCTTTACCTTTAAATATGCAACTTTACTTAAACTTGTGGCATATGTGTGAATTTGTGTGAAGATACCAAAGCTGAAAACAGCGAAATGTTCATTGATTCAGTCGTGGATCGAGGGCGAGATGACGTTTAAAAGGAATGGCAAAATTATGTTTTGTGAAACTTGTCAAAAGCAGGTAAATAAAGACAAATACAGAACTGATTGTCCTGGAAAGTGCATTTATTTTTGTACAGCAAAGGGACAACATGCAATTCAGGTAAACTGCTTGTAATTTTTTATGTTTTATCTTCGATTTGTGTTTACTTCCAATACATTTGTTTAGAAAACCGCCCAAGAGGAAGTGACATGGAAAGACCCAAATGGGACTAAAAACGAAATAGACTACGTTTTATCGAATAAAAGGGAAATTCTGCAAGACATGTCTGTTCTGAACAATTTTAAAATCTCGAGCGATCAGAAGAAATAAAAGTTCCATAATAGTACAATAATGGCATTCGTGTTTTTACAAAGTTTGTTTAGGGGTATAAATTGACGTGTTTGTGATTACATAGACTGAAACTAATATGGTTCAGGAAATGTAACGGGAGAATTCCAAGTAAGCTGAAACTAAATACTAGTGTTGAGAGAAAGAAGCTTATCACAGGAAAACCTCCCGTTTTAGATCTGGAAAACCCAGGGAAACACAGACAGATATTCGAGATAGAACTAAGCACAGATTCAGCACCTTGGAAGAGTTAGAAGATAAAGAAGACATCAATAGCAGAAATAAAATACTGACTGATATATTAAGAGAGACAGCGAAGGAAATAACAGTCATCAAAAAGGAAAAAGAGAACAAAATCTCAGAAGAAACTAAACTCTTGATGAATAAAAGACGGGAAATGAAAGAAGAGGAAATTACACAAAGACGATTGAGTACATAGAACCAAGAAAAACGTAAAGAAGAGAGGATGTACGAAGATGCAACGAGAATATTGTTAGAAATACATTCAAGGAAAACAAGGTGTTGAAGAAAACCAAACAGCAACTCATGATAGGGAAAAGGGCAGATAATTGCAGTTAAGACACCTGACTGGACCGTACCACAAAATAAGAAAGAAATTATGAATATATTTGAAAATTTCTACAGAGAATTGTAGTCCTCTGAAGAAGAACTAGGAAATGAAGATTCAGAAGAAAATGATGTAGAAGTCCGGGACGTAATGAAAGAAGTGGATAAAGTACTTCGAGGGGTGAAGAATGGAAAATCGACAGAAGAAGATGTACTCACAGCAGAAATGTTTAAATGGGCAGATGAAAAATGAAAGATGAACTTGCCAAATTATTCTCAATGTGCCTGAGGAAAAGAAAAATACCGTCAAGTTCGAATAATGTTATCATAATTTTGTTATACCAGAAAGGGAACAAAGAACACGTTGATAACTTAGACCATTTCAGTTCTATATTGTAAGTGCTAAAACTGTAACTATCTCTTAAAAATATAGGAGCACTCAAAGGAGCTAGGTACGGCAAAATAAGGTTGAACTGAACTTTATTATTGAATCAAATACTTCAAGAAGAGCCACAATTGAGAGGAAAGCTCAGCTGCATACATCTCCTGGACATATTCATAACGCCCGAAATTCCTGACATGGTAAACGGTATATCTTAAACCATTCTCAGAATGATAAGTAAATACCGCTTGTACGTTAATTAATCTTTTACACAAAATTACACAAAATCACTAATATTCTCGGACGTAAAACATTAGTTACTAATCAATAAATCACAAATACTACAAAACTGAAAACATAATCTCATACGAAGAAAAAGACATATTACATTCCTTACATTTCGTTCCTTCAAACGTTCTTTTAAACTGCGCGGCAGACCCGCACCAATCAACACCCTAGCATATACAAAATGTTCACCAAAGTTATTTTCAATCGTATGTACTTTTTGAACAGCTAAAGATGGATATCTTGAACGCACCTTCTCTTGCGCATTTCGATGAATCTCAAGAAATAAGAGTTTATGCAGATAGCTCTAGTATTCAGGCAGGGGCTATACTGACCTGTTATAATCCAAAAACTAAGGAAGAGAAAGTTGTCTCGTATTGCAGTCGCAGACTATCAAAATCTGAAAGAAAGGCATCATCGTGGTTACGCGAACTTTACTCTATTCTATACGCTTGTCGTAAATTTCGATACTATCTGCTGAATTGCCCATTCAAACTTTTTACAGACGCTCGTTCTTTGCTTAATCTACAGACCGCTCCCGATCGCGTTGGGAAGTTTACCAGGTTTCGCCTGTTCCTGTCTGACTATGTATTTGATGTAATACACAA
>JAGDQP010045924.1:0-15455 GCA_022664845.1 Lepisma saccharinum
TTTGGTATCCAGTACTCATAACCACATATGCATAGCACTTAAATTCATGATTGGCATCATTGAAAAGAAACCTTGGTGATTATGTGATCTCATATTGTGTTATTATTCATTACTTCAAACTTCATTTCATCATAACCATAGTAGAAAATAAATAAAAATATCTTACTCTTACAAGTCACATGCTAGTAGCCTTCGCATGCAAAATGTTTTTTTGCTTGCCTCACCCTTTGAGATCTGCGTAATGTTTGAGGTGTGTTGACTTTCGTTAACGTGATATCTGATTGGAACCAATTGTTATCATATTCGTTTGCTAAATTAGATTTATTTTCAATTTCTGGTAATGACCTACCTAATTGGTGCACATGTGATCTTCTTTTTCGGCCTTGAAATTCAACTTCCACCATACGTGTACCCACAGTTTGTGTCACTTTACCTTGTATGAACGTTGGATACTTACCGGGAGCATTTCGGAAATACACCCATGTGCCAATGGAAGGTAGTAAATTTATATCCTTTGATAATTTATCTTCAGCTATGTCTGGATAGCGCTTCACTTTAGTTAACCATTGATTAAATCTTGTGTTAGGATAATAGCTGTATACTAATTGAGCTGGGGAACGATCATTTAATAACGATGTTTGTGCGAAGCGAAGATCACTCTGGACTTCTTTTGCTACTTCTTTCCTATCACACAGTTTAGCATCAATAAGGTGTCTTTTTAAAATGTTTTTAGTCTGCTGGACAAATTTTTCCGCTTGACCGTTCGATGCCGGGTGGTACGGCGGTGACTTACAAAGATGAATACCATGATCCTTACACCATCTTATAAAATGCCACGAGGTGATAGGTGGACCATTATCTGTGACTATAACGCTTGGGAAACCAACATATCTACACATATTATATAACTTGGGTATTGTTTCAGAAGCTGAGATACTTTTTACTATGTTAATTTGTAGCCAATTGGAATAACTGTCTATGATTAACAGAAATTTTCGCCCCGCGAAGTCGAAAAAATTCATATGGATTCGTTCAAAAGATTTCGAACTTCTGGTCCAATTTGAATAGTGTATTTTAGGTTTATTTCTTTGGAAGGTCAAGCAATTTGAACAGTTCTGTACAAATGTCTCTGCCTCAGCATCCATACCCGGCGACCAATAATAATTTCTTAATGTAGATTTTAATCGTGATATGCCTAAATGAAATTTGTGAATTGATTCAAGAATTTCTTTCCGAAATGATGGTGGAATGATTAACTCATTACCATAGAACAAACAGTTCGAATCTATTGTAGTATAAGATCTTTTGGAAAAATACCTTTGATATATTTTAATCCTATATTGCGATGGCAAAGTTTTTGGCCAGCCCTCGCGTGTCCAAGTCCATATATTGTGCAATATAGAATCTGCTTGAATTTCATCTGGTATTGATCGAATTACAAGTGAATCAGAACGAACACTGAGTACATGGTCCTGAGATATGGCTCTGTACTTGCTTGAACAAGCAATCTGGACAGACAGTCTGCTACCGGAACATTTTTAGTGTATACAATTTTATAATCGTACCCTGAAAGAAAAAGTGCCCAACGCACCAACCTAGGATGTATTGCCTCGGGTATGGGTTTATCCTCACCAAATGTAAGTTTCATTGGTAGTGAGTCTGATATTTTCAAAAAGTTAAGAACAACCAAAGTATCAACAACTTCAAGAAATATATAATAAAGCAGAAAATCTATTAACCTGAAAACAAAAACTTGTAACATTTTCTTTATCAGTAATTCCATTAGAAAAATGTTTACCAGAGTCCGTTGTTATTTTTGATGATTACATATTAGAAAATCAAAATGAAATAAAAAACTATTTTACACATGGTTGACATTAAAAGTTGGATTGCTTTTATTTAGCACAAACATTCACTAAAGTACCAAAACAATTAATTAGAGACAACACAAATTTATTATGTTTATTCCGACAGGATAATATAAATTTAAAACATATGTATGATGAATATACAATGGGTGATATGTCATTTTCAAGATTTAGATATATTTGTTCAAGATGTTGGTCAGAACCTTAGGGTTTATAACAATTGATATGACTCGATAATTAAACGAAGGAAAATATCGAAATAAAATTAATCCATTTTTTATTCTTTCATAAAGGTAACGTTGTAACGTAACATTATATCGTTGTAACGGAACGTTATATTAAATCATTACGTTGTAATATCAATTCCATGATGAAAAAATGTCCAAACGTTCTGTTAATGAATCAAATCCAAATTTTATAGTAGAAGATTAAACCGTAAAAGGATTTAAATGTTGGAAAGAGGGTCATCGTAGTTATTATGAGAGACAAAAGAAGGCTGATAAACCAATTATAGATGCTATTACTAATTTAGGCCAAGAAATTAAATGTGTAACTGGAGATAATCGTAATTTAATCACTGAACTTATTCCTGTTGTAAATCGAAATATATTAAATTATCCACAAAACCAAGTGAAACTTCATTTGTTAAAGAACTTTTCTTCACATCAAGACTCACAAATAGAGCAAACAGCTCCTGAAGATGTACAATTAGGATCCTTAGCCACTCTATACTTAAGCATAAATAAAGCTGAAAGAGATTAAGTTTTTGGATTGTATGCAGAAAATATTCAAGGTAAAATTCGTTGGAAAATATGTAGCCTTAATGTTCATTTTGTTCAAGATGATATTATAATATATGATGAAACTAAAATGGGACAAGGTGAAGTATATGAAATCTCTAAAGGAAACAGAAAGCTTATGGGAATTATTAACTCGAAAACAATCTGTTATATATTCTACTGATGATTATAAGACACATGCAAAAATTCTAAAAATAAGTAATGCATTATATCAAAATAATGATCCAACTCAAAATAAAGTATGAAATATATGTATGAATGTATGAAAATTTAATTCATCCTATTTTGATTGAATCTTCAGCTGGTGATCAACCTATTAAAGTGGGTTTAGGAATAAAAAGATACACACATTTACTTGTTGAATTTATGTGGATGAATGATGTTCGAAAATTGGTGGATAGATTACTTGTCATTGCACTTGAGGAAAATGCGGGCAATAAAAATTTTCAAAATGAGTACGTTGGAATAATGGATATGATATGTGCACAATTAAATAATTTTATTGTGACTAATCCTAAGGGAATAGGTTATCTAATTAAAATTATACATATACTTACACCAAAATTTTGTTAACCTTACAGAGGTAAAGGTTTAAAGTAAAGGTAAATTTTATTAATAATTTACCCTTTGAGTTACATTTGCCTGGTTATAGCTTTTATGGTCCAGATACACGGTCAGATGAACTATTAGCAAGAGGTGAACGTGGTATTAATGGATTGGACCAAGCATGTCGTGATCATGATATTAGACATTAAAAGGCACGCGGCAGATAAAGATTTAGAAATGGAAGCATTTGATCGAGTTGTTAGCAAAGATGCAAGTTTAGGGGGAAAATGGCTGCTCTTGGTGTTTCATTAGCAATGAATACAAAAACAAAATTGGGTTGGGAGTTTAAGAATATAAATATATAAAAAATAAGATGTATATAAAAATGAAAACAAGGAGTTTCATTTCAAATTCCACTCAACGATCTTAAAGATCCGTGAAAAGTTGATGATATAATAACGAAAGATCAACGTGCAAATAAAAAAAATGTTTTAAAAATGGTCGTAATATGTCACTTACATTAAGTATTCAACAATTGAAAAAAGTTAAGAAAACGTAAAGTTGGTGGTTTTATATTCACTATACCAGTAATTTTGGCTGCTTTAGGGGCAGTTTGGAGTTTGACAGACGGAAGTGGTGCTATCGAAAAAACTTATTGATGACAAAAAATAAAGAGGAACTTGAAGAACAAAAACGACATAATAAAATCATTGAATCTTCAATTTTAACACAGAGAAGTGGAAAAGGATTAAAACCTAAAAATAAAATTATTAAAGAAAACTTTGCACAAGAAGGGTACTCGAGCACACCCAAAGCTCTTAGCAATTATGACCTCGAACGTTTAGCTAAGACATTAAATATTTAATATTTTTGTGGTGTTTTTATGTTCGATAATTTATCACACTTAAAGTCTCCTCAAAAAATGAATGTGCCATTGTCAACTTAGATAAATCCAGTAATAGTGGAACACATTGGATTTGTTACTGGATAATTGATGATAAAGTTTTTATATTTAATTCATTCGGTGAATTCCATCAAAATCATTGACTGACTATCTTAATTTAAGTTTTGAACAACCATTAATTATTGAGTATAATAGTGATATAATTCAACAATTTGTTGATGTGGTTTTTGAACACTTGTATGTAAAGTTATTAATTTTTTCAGATTATTCTGAGTAAATGCGATTTTATTTCTAAAATAAAAATGTAAAACAAAAATGTCAGATTTTCACACTTTATCCATTATTTTACATTTATCAGCAACCTCTCCTATTTTACGTTAAGATTGCATAATGAAATTCGTAACCATAATTATAACATGAAAATTGCTTTGGTTGGGTTTTATAGCACGAATTTGATTCTAAATGTAACACCAAATAATAATTGTTTCACTTTTGGTGAGAGAAAAATTTTAGTACTACCTGGACAATATAATGCGACTACACTAGAAACAAAATTTCCAACTGATGTCCTCTTGCATGAAAATCTTATTACACGTCGAATGAAAGTTACACCAGGAGGAGAAAAACATAATTTGGGGACAATTGGAAATTTACTTGGTTTTAAAAATGAAACAATACTTGAGCCAGAAATGAAACATGGTTGGAGATTTTCTCCCAAACTTTTTATCCATTGAAACTTTTAACATTCATTGTAATCTAGCTCTTGGTCTGATTATGGCTAAAGATGATAAAAAAAAATTATTCACATAAAGAAACTGATATTATTGCTATATTTAAACCATTAACTGACTTCCTAGAACCAATTGTTTATGAACCAGAATATCCACTGTTTTTCTCAGCACAATCAAGTCATATTAATTGCATTGAAATTAAAATTACGAATGAAAATCATGAACTAATTAGTTTTGGTGGTGCTGTTACAAGTATTATTTTAAAATTAATAGAATAATAAAAAACATGGAAATTATTTGAAGGTTATGAACTTCAGTCATTTCCCACTAATAGGAGGACAATAAATAATTTAAATGAATCCAACAAGGATTTAGAGTTTGGTAATGGATTTATTCATCCACATTATGCCGATATATATATATTAAATTTAAAGTTATTGGTCGTGAGGCAAGTGGTACATTTGCTGCAGGTTCAAATATCAAACTCATCGACAACTTTGTACCATATTATTTTCCCAAGTAGAAGTTAGGAAACATGGCACAATTATTGATAGAATTGACTATCCATGAATTATCTCAACCGCAATTGCTACACTAGAATATCAAAACCTGAATTAGAATATTTTTAAGTTGGTGGACTTGAAACCAATACAAAATTGCCACGAAAGGAAAACACAGTTTTATTTCCATTGCGTTTGCTATTTGGATTTTTCAGTGATTATAAAGAAATTATGTGGAAAGGTGGTCTTAGAGTAACATTTAAAAGAAACTCTAACCATGATATAGTATCTTTTCGATGGAAAATAAAGGTCTATGGCACACTTGATGATGCTACATTACCACATCTAGCAAAATTGAATATTAAGTCAATGGAGCTTCGAATTTCTATTATAGAATATGAAAAAATCTCGCCATTAAAATTAAATCTGATATATTAAAATATCCTCGAATACCAATACAATGGACATTTCCATTTTCCCCGTCCTTATATATTTTACAATTTTGTTTGTGTACATCAGATTAAATAATACGAATAAATAAATAATAATAAATAATGCTTTTGAAATTTCAGCGCTACGGTTTTCCGTTACGTAGAAATACTGAGAATTGAATCTCCTACGTCATACAACGAAAATCATCCTCTGATTGGTTTGACGTAATCAATCCGTACTATTTCCGTAGCTATATGGTTCTCCCTATGTTACGTTCCTTATTCAGAAGTTTGAAGACGAAGAAACGAAAAAGAGAAAAAACATTTACATCATCACTTAACGAAATAATTAATGTAGAAATCTGCAGAACACACTTCAATAAGTTTAAACACCAAAACATGTTTTTAATAACATAAATTGCTCGAAACAATGACAGAGGGCAGTCTTAACTTGCAGTGCTCTTCTTATCGCTGGTTTGTACCAATTTTGATGTCTTTTTACAATTTGGCGCATGCAACTTTTAACTTTTTATACTTTCACCTAATGCTGTTCGAATCCTATCAAAGGCCGTGTTTTATTTTACTTCACAAAACGCAAGAGTAACTTCAATGTAAAAGTTTGAATTTAAGTTTTTGTTTCTTACATGTTTTTATTAATACTTTTTACAATGATATGTTAAAACTATTCAATATATTCACGGGCTACAAGTAGTATGTTAAATTGTTAACAGACGGCAGTAACAATCACTATTAATTCATGTGCTTTTAAGTTCTTGAAAAATGCTTCACTAGCATTCATTAAAAGATTATACGATTGTCGAATGTAAAAACCCACATTTTTTTACAGAAAAAATAGGTAATTATTTTTAAATACAAATGTTCTAAAGAGCATTATTACAAGATATCCTATGAAAAAGATCTGCTATAAATTAGTGTTGATGCTACCAAAATGTATCAATATATTAAAAAAGTATTAAAAGTAAAAATCAATTTTAAATGAATAAAACGAACTAAATGGCGTGTTAAGGCATACAGAAACACTATTCATCAATTAAAATATTTCGATCCATTTTTGTTGTCTCTTTTAAACAATACTAAGAAATCAAATACCATCTGTATGTTAATGACAAGCAGTCGGCAGACTGATTACGTCATAACATGGCGGCGCTCGATTAAGCGCAAGGCTGAGATTCTTTTGAAGCAAGTATTTATTACTCTTAATAATTGCGTCACAGAAATAAAAGAAAATGTTTTCCGTTGTCTACTTTAACAAGAATTTTTAATTACAATAAAAAATACCACTGGAAATGTCCATTCCATACATATCAATGTATTCAGAGACATATAACAGGTGCATATTTGAATTTGATGTTACTTCACAATTTAATTCATTACAATTTGACATGAGTGATTTTGTAATTGTTTTATTCAAAACTGACAGTGATGGTGTTAATCAGCAGGATTCTAGCAAATTGGATTACTGTAACGTAAAGAATATTTAATTGACAAATGGCGGAAATGAAATCTTTCCTAGAGAAAAATTGAATCTTGATACAGTGAATGACGATTATTTTAAACTATATGCTAATTATACTTCCTTTAAGCGAGTAATACAAGATAATACAAATATGTTTTATTCTCCTGAAGAATTTATTAAAAATCGACCAATGTGTGTATTGGATAGTTGATTTTATTGAGGCAGTTCCTGCAAACACAATTTGTTATGTGATTTTCGTCGCAGAGACATCATTTATATATGATATTAAAATTAACATTTAACAGAATAGCTTTAAATAATAAATACCTACCCAAAATTATTTTTAATATATATCATAATTAAAATTATTGTGAATAATAAATAAATGTGGCATATAAGAAAGATATATATCAAGAAAAAATTGAAAATATATTACATAAATTGAATAACAATATATTTACTGAATTCAAGAAATTATCTGAATTAGAAATTAACAAACCATATAAAGTATTAAAGTTTTGTTTTATTCAAACATAATATGGAAATAAAGTTTATGTTGTTATTAATGACAATAAACAAGAGTTTAAAGTTATATTGTCAAATAGATATGAAAAATTAATTGACCATCATGATATACACGTCTTAAATTCAAGGGATATAACCATGTATTATGAGGGCCTTTTAAATTTATGAAATAAATCAATGCACATAATTAGGTTTGCTTATAGTGAATATTAACTAAATATTTGAATAAAATAGATACCTTTGTAAAAGTTTTATTTAAATATTAAATACTTTTTCAGAAACCGTATACCGATCTTCAGTCTTTCATTTTTGTCAAATTTTAGGATTTTGACCCCTCATATCTTAAAAATCGTTAAAAATAACATTTTTATTCTTACCATCATTGAAAACATACAAATTTTAAATTTTAAAAATATTGATTTTTTACCAAAATTTGGAGTTTGGACCCTCATACCTCGATAACGGTTAGAGATAGAGCAAAACTAACAACATTTTGATCCCCTATACATACGCTCCTCCAAATTATTATAAAGTATCTATATACCAAGTTTCAATCTCCTAAGACAATATCGATTTTTTGTTTAAAATATTGATTTTCTACCAACAATACAATTTGGTCATTTCGTTAAAAAATGAGAATTTTCAAAGGCTTTTCTTTCTTTTGTCAAAAATTCTTTCAGACACTTTTCGGGCATGTAGACGTTTCGGAGACGTTATAACCTCTAGAATTATATATTGCATTGTAATTCTTGCATTGTATGTATGAGACAATAATTAATTCATTTTTGACAGGGGCTGGAAATAGTCGGTTTTATAACGGCCGTACAAGACAGTAGCTACTGCAATATATGGTCGTGCACAAATAGGCCCCACGTACTCTGTGTACCAAAGGTAAGGCAATATTTGGATTATTCAGTAGGAAATAGCAAGATTGAACTTTCCGCTCCGTTGCTTAAACCATGCACGTATTTAATCAATTCTTACAATTATTGCTTTGTTCTGTAGGGAAGAATATTTCAAATGTTGTATTATTTGAAGGAGAATGAGCGCTTGGTGAAGTCTATTGTAGTTATGACCATTTATTGTTCATTTTGTTTTGGCAGTGAAGACAGGTGAGAGCCCAATTATAGTGTTTAGATAAGCATTGACCTTGTACAAAGTCAGTGTCGTAGTGAGGTTGAGGTGAGTCAGACACCTGCCTCGGGAGCTAAAGCTGAAGGGCGCCAAATCGGGGCGTCGAAGACTGTATATAAAGAAAGAGCTCCAAATGTACTAAGTGCCGAAATAAAAATTTGGTAGGGTGACAAAAACGTTCGTTTTTAATGCAAATCACAGGCAATTGGAGTTTTTATAATAAGTCTATTTTGACCAATTTTTATGTTAAAAAATTATAAGTGGCATGCGCATTATTACGGATATTTGTTCCAATCCCTATACAATATATTAAAATTAAAGTAAATAAAATCCCAAAAATGGGAGGAGAGGCGACATTTTATATATACGCCCCGGGCGCTGAAATGCCTCACAACGACTCCGTACAAGGTATTGTGAACCTCTCGAGCAGAGGGTAAAATTAACTTTATTCATAAAATTCAAAATATTAGAAAAAATTAGGATTTAGTATATTTTTATTGTAAATTGTTCTGTGAAATGGAAATAAAACCGCCGCCATGTTTCAGTAAAGATGAACAGAGTAACATCAACGTAGACTGATGAAATATAAAGCAATCTATGACGTCAATTGAGAAGTTATTCACATTTGAGCAAATAACCATATTCCTTATGCTGGGAACGTCACCTTTCGACCTACTTCAAGTTCAGCGGAAATTCAAGTCAGACATCACCACACACACACATTTACTGCATACACGAATCACTATATAAAGCCGATCAGCCAACTTCTGGATCCCTTCAGTTCAATAGAGAAGCCCCTTCAGTTCGATAGAGGAACCTCTTCAGTTCGATGGAGAACAGCCCTGCAGTTCGATAGCGAACGTCTTTAAACAGACAGCCTCCAGCCAAAACACCAACTCCAATCCAAGATGGAAGATAGTTTTTTTCTGAACATCTTATTATTTTACTGTGATAGAATCAAAGGCTGTAGATTCTCATTGAACTTCTAACTTCAACAAATTTCCAGGTATGAATGGAGGATCTGTTTTATATTGAGATTTCTAGCGTCTGACATGGTTTATGTTGTCTAAGTGTCATCTCCCGAATAATATTTGCTCAAGGTTAAATAACTCCGGTAAAACCCGTTTATTCTGTCCATCGTTAAGAAATGTAGTGTGTTAAAAATGAAATCATATTATGTTCAATTAACTCGGTAACAAACCCCTTATTTGTATTCAAGCAGTTCTCACGTTTAGCTGAGCTTCGTTACATTAATATCCCAAATTAAGCCTCTACCATCTGACATTTAAAGTTAACGCCCATGATGAACTCCCAGAGTTTACCACGTATTTCTCATCGATATTTGACAGTAAACGATCTTCGATGAACGGCGCTATGTAAAACCTCTCGCTAATAATTCAAGGTTTATGAACCGCATATTTCACAGACATTCCAGGTATTCTTTGTAGACCTGGAGGAAGCCGTTCACATGGTGGTAGGTCTTCCTAAATTCAGGTTATGGTCAGAATACCTTACCTAAAGCAACAGTATTTCTTCCGTCGTTCACAGTATTGATTTTTCAGGTATTCAGATATTTTATAAAGTATTATGTTTAAAGTTAAATGAGCATAGCAACCATTCAAAGAGAAGACAAATAAAAATAGTGAATATCCTAAAATTATTTACTGATTGATGTAAATTCCGCAATACAGAACATAAAAAACTCCTCTGTGAGCCATATTTAATATCTTACATTTTCGTTGGCATTAGGATCGGCTCATAAATTATATCACGTTGGAACCTAGTTTCTGAAATGTGATAGGTGTGGTTGCCAAATTTAGAATAGTGACTACACCTACTAACAAGGGAAGTGCCCCAGCTCGAACAGCTAGAACCGAGTAAGAATGAGTTGAAAATACGGAGTTGTGTTTCCTCCACTTCCCGTCAAGGTAATTGATCTGTAAAACCCCCGCATGTGTTTACTAGCGATGTTTCAATGATAAGAACCACAACGTCGCTGAAGAAACAATACTGACATTTCTGGCAAGACGATCAACACGAGACACAAAAAATAGTGGAAAGAAGGTTTTAAACTGATTTGAAAAACAGCTACAATTGCTTTAAACAATTCAGTACGTACAGATTCCATATGCCCAGGGTCCGGGTTTTATCTTATAATATATTTTTTGTATATCATGGGATCGAATTTCGAAGTGAGATCTTGACGTATATGCTGAAAATAAACTGAAATTAGTCCATTTTATAGAACATAATTTGACATATTTTACGATTGTTTTTGTTTTTCCAACATATTTCTTCAATTTTTAGGCAAAACTACATATTTATCTATAATTTTGTAATTTTTCTACATACAAATAATTATTTATCATTTATCCGGATCTTTATTATCCACTTATTGTTAGAGACTCGAAACTGAAAACGTCCATGACTTCTGTGCAGGCACACCCGCAGGATTTTTTCCGGGAGGAGCAAGTTCCCCTAGCCCCCCTCCAGGCTTCTACGCATCTGCGTTATTTTCTGAGGTTGCATGATGAGAACTTTACCCTTCATTGTTGTACGCACGAACGAGAATCGCCAGCGATAAACGAAATGAAATATTTCCTCTGTGTCAGCAATATATTTTAATAAAGATTTTGTATACAGATTCAATAAGAATTTATTGTTAATTCTGTTTTTTTTTCTCTTGTATATAAATTTGAAAATTAACCAAGATTTCGAACAAGTAGGTACGATGTGACAGAACAGTAAATGCAACTGAGGATACTTACGTAATAAACGCCACGATCTTTCCTATGTTTCTCCACACATTCTCCATTAAAGAGATCGTAATTTCATTTAATACACTATCCAAACGTTGTTGATATTGCGAGGAAAACCCAGAATTGAATTGCAAATGAAAAAAATAAAAATGAAAGCTCTGCTTTGAATTATTTGGGATCCACTGGGATTTTTGTTTTAATTTTTCTGAGATAGTTTTCAATGTTCGAGACATTTTTAATATTTTGTGATATATTTACACTTTTATAGATATCAAGTCCCCGGCCCTGCATATGTACCAAACCAGAAGATGCTCTCTTGTGACATTTGGGCCCCTTATAAGTAATCAAAGTGCAAATATGAAGTTTCAGAGAAGTTATTAAAGCACATCGAACTGAACGGTATGCACGCTCGACAGTGGCAATATCGTGGCATTCTACAGCTTTACTGATGTACCTACACTGAAAACGTCCGACCTCAAACGCAACGGTAATCGCACTATCAAAAGATGAAACAGCAGGATCCAACTCAGAACCAGAATTCTGGCTCGCATATGTCACCATGGGTCTGCACCTCAGCGCCAGAGAGTTTGTTGTAAATGACCGAGTGAAGCCTGATGATGAACTATCGATCATGTAACGAGACCTGTGGTTTGTCAATTTACTATCGAACAAAATCAATAATCCGTCTGGTATAGATGTTGTACTGTCTAAGAATATACAAACAGGGGTTGGCAATATTTTAGTCTTTAGTCGTAGTATCTTTAATTTAATGTCTTTGTCGGGAAAAAATCTTCTATCAGTCTATGGTTTCTGTGTCTTGATCTTCAGAAGGCACTAGTGGACACACACGTAGTTTTACAGGTGGATGGTTTTGATAGGACTTTGAACAGTCACAGCGTTCTATTTTAAACACGTTACCAGTCGGTTTGAGCCGTATGAGTTTGTGAGTAGATAGCTTTAGGCCATAGAGATCGGAGACGCATGTTGAATGTACACTGATTGAATGTAAATTGGTGATCGGGCATGTCCTTGAGTTTGTTTTCATTTTTAAATAGTGTTCCAAGACAATCTAGTTTTCCGTCATGGTGCTGTACAACTGATGTACCAACAACAGCTATTCAAATTCACTATGTTCAATTACTTCCGCCACTATAAAAGATTTCTTATTTATACGAAAACTTAACGAAGTATGTTGTGTAATATATTATATGGTGCATTGATTGTAGTTTGAATCACATTTCAAAGTGCTCTATGAATATATACAGGGTGCGGCAGCGTTCATAGTAGGATATTAAAAACACACCATAAGGCAGTAACTGTAATTTATTGATTACCTCTTATGTCAATTAATAGTTAACGGTATGTCATTTACTAATGTGTAAGTCATTGTCCATTGCGTGGATTACTTTTTGAATATGACGCCTGTCAAATGATGCCCCCTCCGCACAACACATTCATCTAGGCGGCGTTAGAAGCTTGCCATAACTCGGCGTAACGTATTCCCTGGGACATTGCTGACGGCAGTTCTGATGCGATCCTTCAACTCAGCAATGGTGGCACAACGTGTTCGGAAAACTTCTTGCTTCAGGTGGCCCCAAAGGAAAAAGCCTGCACATGAAAGATCAGGTGAGCGAGGCGGCCAGGAAATGTCACCAAAACGGGAAATTACTCTACCTGGAAATGTCTGTAGCAAGAAATCCATGCAAATTCTGGCTGTATGCGAGGTCGCTCCGTCTTGTTGAAACCATAATTGTTCCACATCCACATCGACCATACCTAATTGGGGAAGAACGAAGTCTTGCAGCATCTTTAGGTAGGGTTCACTGGTGACAGTTACAGCTACACCGCGGTCATCCTCAAAGAAGTAAGGGCCAATAATCCCAAAGGAAGCAACTCCACACCACTCTGTGACACGAGAACTGTGCAAGGGCTTGATGTGCAGTTCATGCGGGTTTCCATCACTCCAATAACGCATATTCTGTTTATTCACTGAACCCCATAACTCGAAATGCACTTCATCTGACATCAGGATGGTGTGCAACATTTGTGGATTTTGGCGAAGGAGATCACGCATGGTTAAGCAGAATGTTTCTCGTGCAACCCAATCGCGAGGCCTAATTTCCTGAACAATCTGCAGCTTATATGGGTGAAAATGGAGATCTTCGTGCAATATTCTCCTGAATGAGCGATCGGACATTTGCAAAGTTTGCGAATCACGACGAGCAGATCTTTTTGGGCTACGCAATATTGCAGCACGAACATTTTCCACGGCTTCTGGTGTCCGCACAGTTCTTTCACTTCTTCCCGGTTTGCCATTGCAAACAGAACCTGTTGTTCGAAATGCACTTACCCACCTCACAATGATCCGTCCATCTGGAACTTTCCCATGACGTCCCAAGTTGAAATGTTGCCGAAATAGACGCTGGGTAGGAATAACAGAGTCGTTATTCTTGAAATAACTTTCAACAGCAAAGGCACGTTGCTGTGCACTCCACCGATCCATTTCACTGTCACACTCGAAATGGCAGCTCATTAGTACACGAATGCGGCACGAGCTGGCGCGCATTCATGCAGTACGTCATTGTACTACGCAAGTCAAATTACGCTATGAACGCTGCCGCCCCCTGTGTATATTGTACTGGCTGAAAAAATATATCTATTACATTTGATTTTTTAAGTTTTTGCTCAGTCCAGAAATTTTTCTTCCATGGATTTGCTTTACAATTTTTTGTGAGTTGACACTCTTTATTATGAATACTTTGATTGCTGATTTCCTTTTCTTTCCTTACCGGTAGTGGTAGAGTTACCATACGTCCGTATTTTGTATAGACAGTCCGTATTTTAAACGTTCTTTTTGTGTCCGTATTGTACTTTGCAAAGAGTAAATAAATGTCCATACTTTTAACTTAATCAGTTGTTGACTATTAATTACGTATTTTAAACCCATATATTTTCACAGTAGAAAGGGAATTTTATTTTTAGTTCACTTCTATTGTGTTGAAGGCCTTGCGGTTGTTTTTAGAGGGGTGGGGTAAGTGGTATGATAGTAGTAGGTCATTAGAAGGTGAGGTAATCCAAATATCTTGTTTTTAAGCCTTTTACATATGTTCTAGATTTTTCCCGCCATTCTGTAAACTCACGGAATGACCTAACCTAAGTATATGATATTGACATTATTGATGGGATGATATAATTTAATTATGCTAATCAGATTACATTTTCTATGAGGCTCTACAGTAATACATACTAGAATAGTAGATGAGGAATCTAATTTAAATTTGGAAGTATGATGACTTTAGGGAAATATTTTTTTATTCATAATTTTATTTTTTTCCGGGGAGAATCATATTTCGACGAATGAAGGTGCATATTCGCTCAAAGAAGACTAGTTCGCGCCGCCGCCACTACCCGGCGCAACGCGCTTACCGGCCGCGAACGGAGAGAGAAGCTCTTGCCGTGGCCGCTGTGGTACAACTGTTTTTTTTTTCTCACATCTTTCGATGCTCGCTAGATTTCTATCATTTCGCATTCTCCTGATGCTCGGACGAGCGTGTTAGGACAAATTATTTTGAACAAAGGGTTTCCAGGAATTTCTAGATCTGTTTTTGAATGAATAATATAATCTTATTTCTTTCGGATTCTTTATGCTCGACTAGACAGTATATTGACCTTGTGTTAAACAAAGGTTTTTTTTGGAATTGTAGGAGCAAGTTAGAACTTGTTATTTTGAACAAAGGTTTTTGAGAAACTTCTGGAACCACCTGTTCGAACAAGCCACGA
>JAGDQP010045925.1:0-13347 GCA_022664845.1 Lepisma saccharinum
TATTCCCGTTTATATTTCGTCCTCACGTCCACATTTCGATAGCTTCCAATTCCCTTTATTCCTCCTCTTGCAGAATTTCAGCTGTATAAAACGAAAATCTCAATACAAAATAATTATTAATATATTAAAGAGAGAATTACAGAATCAATTAAAATAGGGATTTATAAAAGAACTAATTAAGAAATATATAGGTATAAATAAAACATATGTTTCTCTGTATCTGATAATTATTTTTAAACATCAGTATAGGCTCATTATTTACTTTGCTTCAAATAATGATTTTTAAGAAGTATTCAAACGTTAAACTGGCGCACACAAAGAATATTAGAATTCTTTAAAGGTCAGGTGCCTCCGGTACACAAATATACCTGAGCGAAAAATGCTTAAAGGCTAAAAATAAAATTCAAGTTCAAACAGTTAGAACATGTAGTTTTATAAACATGGTATACTAATTTGATAATTTCCGCACACAACCTAAAGAAAACTACCACAAACATCTATGGCTCAATCGAGATTCGAAACGAGAACCTCGGAAACGCTGGCCTAATGCTCGTTTATCGCACCTGGCAAGAAAACTCGTAATTAACAACTCCTGGGAAAGGATCGCAATAATGATTTTATAGGGAGGTTGAGTAAAGAATAATAATAATAATAAAGAATAATACCACCCCATTTTCAACCAACTTCTGGTAGGCAATCACAAAACTTGTCACTAAAACTACATAATTGAAAAAGAAAGTAAATTATAATGACAAATTTCTAACACAGAGCTAAAATTTTAAGAAAATTATCATACAAAAAAGAGTTTAACTTAGAAATATTGTCAATATGAAAATGTTATGTACAATTATTACGCTCTTGTCTAAAGTATACTTCTCTCTGCCCCTGCTAGTTTCCTCCTTTGCTAGAAGTTGCGTGAATTCTCAACCTCAGGCATTCGTGATCTCTCGGGTGCATTCGACTGTTCCTCCAGTGCTGTCGGCAGACGCTTGTATGCAATTCAGGAGTGCAAAACGTGCCAATGAAACAGCGTTGGTCAACAGTATGCTTACAATCATTACTATTCATTTCCTCCATACAAGTACGGCAGAGGCCAAACACGAAACGTCCATTCGTATTATATGGAAGCAAAGCAATAGCAAAAAACTTGAGAAGGAAAAACCTTGCAGAAAACGACTCCATGAATTTCCCTGCGATCAGGACATGCTTTCCCGCGATAAATTGTAGGCTTACCAATAGGGAATGATTTTTCTTGACATATGGATACAAACTGCATATGTCGGCATAACAAATTAAATCGTCTTCACGACACTCATAGATAGATCTGAAAACTTCTGTCTTACCTCCCTTGAAAGAGTCTTTAGGCACTAATCCACCTTCAATATTTTTACAGTTATCTTAATTAAATTGCCGAATATCTGGATTTTCTTTGACTTGTCGATCCCAATCACATTCATATGTTTCTACAAGCTTTAGACCACAAGTTTCTAAATATTTCTTTCTCCTCATTGTAGCAATAACTCGGTCATTTAATGTTTCACCATTCGTGTCATTGAGAGGAAGTTGGCGATCTTGCTGAATGCATGAATGACCATGCCAAAACATCCATAAAATTCATAGGCAGTACGATGTTTCTTATCGTACCAGTCCACTTTGAATTGTCCAAATTGAACTTCATCTGCGTTTTCAGCCGTATGAATAGAAACATTTCCTATGGATTCCATGTACTTTAACCATCTTAATGCTTTCTTACTCTGTGGGTTACGTTGTCGATACCCGAACAGGGGAATCATAGGAATATTTTCCCTTCTAAAAATAAAGATCAAAAGCATTCTATAGCACACGCAGCAATAGTACTTACGTGAAGAAAACACTGAATCTCGTCCGTCTTTTGTTCAATTAAGTCCGAAAACTTAATGACTGCCTCGCACAATGTACGAACATAGTTCCTGCAGTATTCTATCATTTCACATTGTAAGTTAAATGTTAGCTCTTTTTGCACACTCCCCATACCAAACCTTTAAAGCCTTGCGTTCACTTTCTGATTTTCCTTCATCATCAAAAAGTTGAAGTTCTGGTCATGGTCCATTATAATTGTGATTTTCTTCACTATTTACCAAAAACTTGAAATCTCTCTTCTTTAAACTTTCACTTATTCCAATGGTAGCCGGTAATTTAGATAATTTCACGGACATGAATAAATATCTTTAAAAGTAATATTACGTACACTCATCTGGATAATTTTCGCACTTTGGGTTATTATTTGAGCAGTAATTTGTTCCTTTTCAATAAGTGCACTTGCAACAAATATGGAATCGAATTTCGCGTCGTTATGCGCCAAACAGACTATTGTATTAAATCTAGAACCTTGTTGGAGAACGTGCTTTACAAAGCTTTCAATATTGTAAAATACAAATTCTCTTTCACCTTGTGAATTACCACATTGAAAACATTGATAATTTTCCTCCATATCATTCTTACATTTAAAACAGCTGTGGCCGATGTTCACGTTCACCTTTTTCACTTTCATTTAATAGCATGGTATCAATGTCATATACTATATAGCAAACATCAGTTTCAGTTTCTTCTTTTGTACGAAACAGAAATGGTCCTCATTAACGTACAACTTGCAGATAGTGCAGTATCGATCTGCACGTACATGGGGGTTATTACTCTTTATTTTTCGGGTATCAACCTTTACACCACACTGTTGACACAATTTAACATAGCAACATACAGGTTTTCCAATCACCTTCGTGCTATGGTTATTATAGCATGATTGCGACGAGAAAGTTCTTAAATAACTATTACAAGTAATTGATCTCTCATCGTCAGAAGTTTCAAGATTATGGTACTCCTCGCAATGTTCGCAAAGGTATTCACACCTATGTTTACTTCGACGCTCGTATGGCTTCAAACAATCCCTGCAATATCCTACACTTCTTAACAAGGCCGTAATAGTCTCAATAACATCAAAATGCTGAACATAATTAAACAAAAATAATTTGTTTCTAGTTTCAACATTACCACTATAGATCACCTTAGTGTCTCGAGTAGCTGGTTTTAAGGCATAGACTACAATTTGGAATCGATTAGCATAATAATCATGAAATTGCTCAATATCGTCAATACTCCCACCCAAACTTGAAATATTAATATGTCCTCGTTTACATAAAGCTTTACCTTTGTTTTCCCAATTCTTTGGATGCTCTTTCATATATCGTATCTTATTATACTCAGAACGCCCTCTCTTCTCTGCCATAATTAAAACTCTTGGTAAACAATCGTAGAAGTTGGCTCCCAATATATGCACTGGAATAATGTGTGCTTGTACTCCTCCCGAAGTAAATACTTATCATTATTTCGCTTTTTCCTTTCACTTTGTCCGCGAATAGGGTTGGATATGTTAGCCTTAATGATTACAGTATCGGCTAACAGGAAAAATTCATTCGAATTGAGAACATTCTCAATCGAATGTCAAATATGTTCACTAGTTAGCTGAATTCTTCTACGCTATCAATTCTTGGATTAATTCTTTCCCGTTGACGTCATTACTACTTTCAATACTAAATTCGACCCAGGATTGTCGATCTGCATTAGATAATATATTATATAGTGCAAATTGAAAAAGTTTCTCAACATAGTCAGCTGAGTTAACCTAGAGGATCCGACTTTCGCGCGTATCGAGACTTCCCTACCTTTCACTGGAAACTTACCGAATCAGCGCACAAGTTTACCTATAATTTCAAAGTAATCCGGCTATGTTCCCTGTTGCACTATCTCTGAATTCGCATTTTCCTCGTTAACTAATACAGCTTGTTCAACTTCACTAACTTTATTCAATAATATTTCTTCTGTCTTTGGACTTAGTTGAGTTCCCCAACCCTGATAATAATCGTAGGCTTGGTCACATACCTGATTACAACAGGTGAAACAATGCAGTCCGTATCGCAAGGAAAAGTATCTTCATTTTCAACAACCGTTGAGATAGAAGCAATAGGTGAAGGAGTAAATGAAGTAGAATTTATAGCAAAAGAAGTAGAAGGTATGGGACTGAAGATAGGTCTTGTCGTAGTTACGAATGTCGTTGCCTGCGTTAAAACAGACGTAACTACATTGATAGGAGAGTAACTAGTAGTAGAAGCACACGAAGAAGTTGTTGAAACATGCATTGAAGTTATAGCGGAAACAGGAAATAAATCTTCAAAGGAGAGGGAGTTCTCGCGGCTGTGAGGCACAATATTCAATGAATCATCTGAATTCATTGAAACATATACTTCCTGAATATCATCTCTCACAACCGGAACTAAGCGAAAGAGAAAAGCGAGATGCGGGTGAAGCATTCTCCCATTATTCGCGTCAATGGGATCAGTCAATAACATATAATGCTGGAAAGCGAGTCTAACGTTAGATGGGGAGTCGAAAAAGCCAGCGTTACCTAATTGGACTAATTCATTTGCATGAAGACATGCACCAAACAACTTGTTGAAATTAGACTTGGATAGAAGGCGAAGATGAAACAAAACGTTAAAAGGTTACCTGAATTTCTAGGCAGTATTCCCTGCACGACTAAGCGGCATAGATTCACCCAGGCATTATACATAGACTCGGGGTTGGCGAATCTTTTAGCCCTCTTGGTCAAGATGATAAGATCGGCAGATGTAAGTCCGGTGGTGCAATCCATTCTTGTTGATGATCAAAAGTTGATTGGAGACAACCAAAACTTGGTTGCTGTAAATAGTATACATAAATTAACTTGCTGTTCGCAAAAGTACAATCACAGCGCAAAAATGAAGTGGATACTATTTCACTTTTCTTGTTCACAAAAAAACAGTCACAGCACGAAAAATAAACTAGATAGCACAACACTTCTTCACAAAAACAATTGCAGCACGAAAAATGAACTAGCAGTTTAGTTTTCAAATATAAGGATCTTCAAATATAAAGAATAAACTTTATCGAAAATGAAGTAACAATTTCCTTTCAAACAAGTTCAAACTTGTAGACTTGTCTACTCAGGTAGACTCTAGGAGGGTAGTTTACGTCCGTCAGTTTTAGCTTTCAAAGGCAAACTGAGGGTTTCTGCGTTCAGTCACTGCTTTTATAAAACCTAGTTCAATGTTTGCCCATGCGCAGAACATAAATCTTGAAATTGTACAAATTAAACTAAGTAACTATGTCAAAAAAAGCTTTAGGAAATATGATTAAAATGTGTTTCAAAGGGTGTACAACAACATATTAAATTCTGGTGAGATCCCTCACACCTTCTGGACTTCGTTAAAATTTCAGGAAAATGGAACTTTTCTACTAAATATAAAGTTTTCTACAAAATATCTTTAAAATACGTTTCAAAGCATACTGCTCAAATGTAGTAACAAGATTGTTTCAACAGTATAGTTTAGCAAGTTCTCTCATACATCAAAAATATTAGGGTTCAAAATTAAAAAATAGGAAGTCTCTCTTACACTCACATATACTATAGGTATAATGTTCAAGTTTGCAGCTGTTACAAAAAATATTAAGTTAAATATCATATTAGTTTATCAGTTGTAGTTCCGCCAGGTTGCTTTAAAGCAACAGCAGAGTTTGATCCTGCACGAAAAATGTTTGCGTTGCATTCTTTAAAGTGCCGACGGTCGATCTTTCTTAAACAATTAGCTAAGCGCTTGGCAAATTGTTGGTGACACGTATTTGAGTTGGGACATTTTTACTTGTAAAGTTTTAGGTGTTAATTTTTAAAAGAAGAAATATTATTTTTATTTAAGATGCATGATCTATATTTCTGTTGTTTTCATTCCTGTTTCATGTTAATCATTTAGCGCCCTAAGGCTAATCTAGGCTGCGGCATACGTATTTTAATTAATATCTAAAGCAAAAGTAAATGTTTATCTCAGACTTACGACAGATAGCAGCTAAAACAGCCTGCCGGGTTCAAATCCCACATTTGACAAGAAAATATCTATTTTTTTATTTCTATAAAAATAAACCATGTATCCATAAAAAATCAACACGTTCCCCCGACAACAAAAAAGTGTGCATGAAGCACGTTTCTAAACACTGACAAGTAATGTCTTGAATATCATCGTGAGTCAAAGTTGCCTGAAGGCCATGAATAAATTCGAATCGGGTGTGAATATACAGAAAGTTGGCTACTATAAAAATAATGGAAGCCAATACAATACTTTCAAATATGTTAGGTACACTTGATTATGCTTAAGCTAGATTAAACACATAACAAATGAAGTGCGATTCACACCTGACTAAAGGCCATAAATAAATTTAAATCGGGCGTGCTTATACAGATAGTTGGCTGGTTTTAAACTTTTGGAAATCAATACAATATTTTCAAATATGTAAGCAGCTCATCTTCTACACTTGTTTACGCTATAGTTAAATTAAACAAATATCAAATGAACTGATTCAGTACCAAATATTTTTGTCTCCCACAATGACTTTAAAGTTCTTAGCTTCACAAAATAGTACGATAATATATAACTATCCCCTTTGAGCAGAGGTCATAAGCGACGCATGGGAAATCTGAAGCAACATTTTCTTGGGCTATGATACAAACTGAGGTGGCGTCCCAAAAATATCAGAGACTTTAATATACAAGGCTGAGTACATTTCAAAGCGCGAGGCGCCAATACATTGCAATAAAATTTTCAGGGCCCTGGCCGGGATTTCAACCCCAGGTTGTGCAATTCATACTCCATAAGTATTTTTAAAATAACGTCTTAGGTAAAGAATAAGTGTACAACAAATGTATTTTTCATGGATCTTATCTCAAAATGCATATTCCAGTAAACTATATTTCTCACTTCAAATAGGGGTTCTTTCATAATTTGGTTGGATCGTGTAAGCTTTCTTATGGACAATCATCATGTGTTCTTCATTCCGGCACTAATAAACATTGTGAAAAATTGTGATCTCAACGGCCTAAGTGTAAGATGCCTAAAGACCAAAAATAAATAATATTTCACTATCAAATTGTGATTCACGTTCTTTTACTGGTTCTATTTGAAGTTATCGTATATTATTTACGAAATAGAAAAAAATCAGTGATGTCAAGTTTGATTACTAGTCAAGAAAATAATAAAGACCGCCGTGAATGTAAATGTAAAATCCCAAGAACAAACTCACCTAATTTCACAACTGATCGTGCTAGCTGGCAACCTCGAATGAGTCAGTCAATTATAATTATCTGAAAACAGAAAATTATAGTTAATATCTACACGTACATACAGGTCTTATTTCAAAGTAACATAAAATCATTGTTGATAATTTACTAGAATCTTTGCTAAAAGAAACAAAAATTCTGTGCGTATTTTCACTTTCGTGGGGTGCCTCATACTAGTGGAAGTGATTAATAATTTAAAATTTAAACTGATTGCCTGAAAAATTTCATTCTCTTCAAAGAAGCAAACATTTGAAATGAATTTAAAACAAGTGCATAATAAATATAGAAAAAAGTATAATTTGCCATTTCTTTGCTAAAAATCTTGGCTTTCCGCAGACCTCTTCTCCAATTAATTTGAGTATCAAACTATTCTTCGTAATTCTCAGACAGGTTTAAAAGCTAAATAGGTACGTATTAGACTATAACTGAAAACATAATTTAATTTCTAAACAATTCAAATACCTGGGTTAATCTTTCCCTTCCAATCTTAAGACAAGTAATATAAGGCACTAAATAAATATAAGGCACTTATATTAACTAAACCTGTTTAAAAACATTGACCTCAATAGAAGGAGTCTTCGGTGTGAAAAACTATATAAATGTATAAGTCAATTATACAAAAGATAAGGTTATAGTTACGATTTAATACAAGGTAGATTCTTTTGCATGCTGTTTTTATAATATACATATAATTTTAACTTTTTGAATTGATTATCTAGTCAAAATTTCCAGGGGGTGAAACCTTATGAATGTAATCACATATTAAATTTAAAATTTGAGGAGAAATACGAATAGTAAGAGTAGAAACCTTATAAATACTTTCTTCAAATAAGTGTAAATTTTGGTGATTGTAATATTAAGGAAATAAGTATTACATATTACACAATCAGCAGCACAACTTATAAGTAATCTTATTGTTTATATGATGGCATGTAATAAGAATAGATTACATTTATCGATAGCGGAATTTGAAGATATTGATTTCGACACTTCAGTTAAGGACAAAGACACATATGAATATAAACCAAATTTGGCTATTTTTTTTAGAATAAGAAAGGAGCATATACTTGAAATGTCTTTGGATAATGTAAGTGAAAAGTCGCATAATGAATCACTGTACATGTTGGAGGAAATCAAACTGGTGTTGAAATCAGAGAGAGTGTCAGCACCAAATTATCGTATTGAAAATAACATGAAAGGTGACTGTACTACAAATCAGTCACCATATTCATTAATTGATGTCTTACAAAAAACAGATAAAAGTATTCAGGTTTCGTTTCCGGATAATATTACCCAGAAAGTTGGAGAAAAACGCAGTGAAATAGAAAGTAAAAGTAAGGAGTTCGCGAAAGAGGAGCTCGACCTACTTGAAAAAAATCCTTGGAGATAAGAAAATGTTTAAAGATACAATTCAACAAAATAAACTAGAAAGGGATCATTATTTGGACCAGATTGCTGACCTGTCGAGGAAAGTAACAGAACTGCAGGAATCGATTAGATTCAATATAGTAAATTCTGATAAAACTAACATTTGTTCAGATAAATTTAAAACATACAAAGCGAAAAATGAAGGTAAAATAAAAAAGAAAGTTGTAACTAAAATCCCATATAAAGAACAAAATAAGAAAGTGAATATCTTTGCAGATAGTCATGGCCGTGGCTTGGTGCAAAATATTATAGATACAAAAACTCAACCAGTGTTTGGTTTAATTAAACCAGCCGCAAAGGCATCAAGTATTCTAGAAAAACAGGTAAAAATGATGATGTTATACAAAATAATGTAACAATCTTGATACTAGGAGCAAATGATATATATTGTAATGAATCTCAAAATTTCCTACGAGTTTTCTAACTTGAATAATGATGTAATTCTCTGTACTATTCCTATAAGATACGACTTACCTTTGTGGTCTATTGTAAATAATGAAATAAGGATGGTAAATAGTAAGAAAATGTTAATAAAAAAGCACTTTAAAAAATTGAAAATTATAGATATAAGTAACCTTGGTAAACGTTTCCACACCAACCATGGGTTACATTTGAATTCTATACGGAAGAAATATCTCTGTGCAAGAGTATTGGAAGAGTTAAAAGATACAAGGACTAACCCTGTTCAAAACAAATTGAATAAGATTGCATTAGGCTGGAATATTCAGGGAAACGGATAGATAGTTCTGTAGAGATGTCTCTGCAGACTTCCTATCAAATTTCATTTCAGAGTATCGAATCCCTTAGTAATGAGAATCCTTATTTTGCGAGGAATCATAGTATTATTCATTTGAAAAATAAGCAATGTTCATTATATGACTGTTGTAAAAGTAGTCAAATGGTTACGATGATACATCTAAATGCACAATCACTGAGAAACAAACTAGCTGAAATTGAAATAATCCAGCAAGAGTTTCCAGTTCAAATTCTGTTACTGAATGAACATTGGCTAAATAGCGTTGAGGTAAATATCTATATTCCAGAAAATTATAAATTGGTTAGTTATTATTACAGAGATAAATCTGCTTATGGTTGGGTATCTATCTTTCTCAACAAGGATATTGATTTTAATTTTAGTATAATAGATTTATCCAGTGTCTCTGAACCTGAAGTATTTGAAATATCAGGAATAAGAATTAGCAACTTTACGTTAATAATTATAAAACTGTATCGGACTCCCAGTTCAGATATTAAGGTTTTTCTATATAAATTGGAGATGTCATAATATTATAAAAGTGTTTTTTAAATTATAAGTGTATAATTGTAGGTGATTTGAATGTAGATGTACTAAAAGAAAATTCAATAAATTTAAAAAAAAATTAATAACGTACTTCTTTAAACTGGACATTTAAAAATTCACTGCCTACAAGAAAAAAAGCATATCTAGATAATGTAATTCTAGATAAGAGTGGGATCGAGTTATCTTGTGGTACGATAGCACCAAGCCCGTCGGATCATTTAGGTTTATGGATGATTTGTATTCCCTCAGATAGTATTTCATTGATAAATAGACATGTCAAAAACACTATCCGTTATCGCTCACTTAATGTACAAAATATAATGGATTTTAGATATTATTTAATGAATATTTACTTACATAAGGTGGTATCCTGAAAACAAAATATTGATGCGTTTTGGAAGAATTTTATTAACATAATACAACTAGGTATACAAAAATTTTGCCCATTGAAAAAGAAAGTACATCTCCCACAACCAAAAGAAAGATTTATAACCTTGGTATAACTCATACCTGAACAAAATAAAATCAAACTTATTTTATTGGTATATTAAATCAAGGTTGGGTAATTCATTAGCCTTACAAAAATATAAGAAAATAAAAAATATATACAAATATGAAATTAGTAAGGCTAAAATTGAAAATAATAATGACATTATTAAGAATTCCAATAACATAAATACAACCATTTGGAAAATGACAAAAAAATGAGTCTGATACTGGGAAATATGAGAAAATAGAAATTCAGTCTGATATCCTGAATAAATACTTTGTTACACTGCATCAGAGGAGTCATAAACCTATGTATACTCAACAGGTAATTATACAAGGATATCAATCTAACATTGCAAAACCAGACGGATACGAGAAGGCAATAAAATCTCAAATTTATTTTCATGATACCACTCCGGAGAATATAGTCCTGATTGTTAAAAATATGAAGTGTGGTCGATCAGAAGACATATTTGGATTAGCATCATTTCTGTTAAAGCATATAACAGATATACTATATGTTGAATTGAGTAAATTAATTAATATATCAATCAGAAATAATAAATTTCCTTAAATTCTTAAAAGATACTATAATTGTTCCTATTTGTAAGAAGGGAGATAGAATGGGTCTAGGAAATTATCGCCCAATTGCACTGGTGCCAATAATTTCAAAGGTTTATGAACACGTAGTAAAATCACAACTTTGTAATTACTTTCGTTACTATATTATCCATCACTAACAATATATCCAGTAACTTATCCATCAGTAATACAGTAACTTATCCATCACATAAGTTACTGTAAATAGAGGTGTTTCCTAGGGATCAATTTTGGGTCCATTGCTGTTTATAATATATATAAATGATTTCCATCATGCTTTACAATCACCCCCAAACTTACACGCGGACGACACAACAATCTTATCGTCTAATGTAAGTTTAAAAAATTACAGTTAGATATAAAGGACAAGCTTACGTTAGCGAAAAACTGGTTGAATCTGAATTAATTATTACTTAATGAAAACAAAACGGAAAGTATTATTTTCTCAATGTCCAATAGGGAAGCCAATGATAATATTACAAAATGTGAAAAATTATTAGGCATTACATTGGATTATTCATTATCTTGGACTGATCATATTGATTTTATTATTAAAAAACTAGCCAAATGTGTTTATATTATGCGTAGGTTGAGATATTCTATCTCTCCACAATATCTAAAGCTAGTATCCTTCTCTTTTTCCACTCTTATATAAGTTATGGTATGTTATTTTGGGGTTCTTCACCAAGAAGTAAAGAAATATTCTTTTGGCAAAAAAATGGCCTTAAGATTATTGACTAGTTTGTCTTTTAGGGATTCATGTAGAGGCTATTTTAAAAGGAATAATATTTTAACTGTTGCTAGTTTATTTATATTCCATTCAAATTTATATGTAAAATCTCATTTGAATGAGTTTCATATGAGTTCGGAGACCCATTCCTATAAAACAAGAAATAGTCAGTCACTTTTAGTCCCAAGAACAAGATTATTAAAGATATCCAAATCGTATAAAATACAAGGGGTAAAGTTTTATAACATGTTAAAACCTCATGTAAAAATATTGCCATATAAGAAATTCAAGAATACAATAAAAAAAACTACTTATATGTAGCGAAAAATACTCGGTTAATGAAATTCAGCAGTATTTTTTAGAATTTTTATGAATGGTTACAACTATTTTATTATTTTTAGCCCTGTAATGATGTCGAAAGTCTGAGTAAACTAAAATTTAAATATTGTCCTTGATTTTATTCAAAGTTATAGCTTGTATATATGACTTTCTGGGCTAAGATATGTGCATAGATATACACATGTATGTGTGTATTTATTTAATGTATATGAATGCGTATGTATCTGCATATATCTTTGGACGCGTATGAATGTATGTAGTTTTATATGTATAATTGACAATTGAGGCATCTTGGTGGTTTGTGTACTTTTGTGACGCATGACTTTGTTGAAAAACTTATAAGTGTTGCTATATAAAATATGACTGTAAAATTTTCCAACATTATTTTCCATATATATGAGTGTAAAAGCCTGTGTGTCAGTGTGTGTGTGTATACGAAAGTGTGTCTGTGTTAATGAAATATATGTTGACGAATATGTATGAATGTATGTAGTTTTGTATGTATATTTGACAATGTCAATAGTGGTTGCACCGCTCTGGGATGCAAAAAAGGCACTGTTAAATCCCAATTTGTTCACCTGCAGCTTCAGGTCAAAAGTTGCCTTGCTGTAGTACATGAATCATGACTCCCCTCTCTATAATAATAAAGTGCAGGTAAGCAAGTTCCACTTCCATTCGTGGGCAGCCGTAATAATTAGTTACGTATTTTCAAATGAAAAAACTCACTACACTTTCGTAGTAAAGTATTCGTTTCAAGTTATTAAGAGCGTTAAAATTAATGTGATGTAAAGAGATAGAAACTATTTTATTATAATTTATCCGTCTCCCGAAGTGATATCAAATTTTACTAAATACTTTCACAAAACAGAATCTAAATTACTCAATTTTAAGTTCCAAATTCAGTTCTATCATCAAACTGCAAAACTCCATTGACTCAAATACTCTAGGTTCGAAATACTCCTGTAGGCAAGCATTTCTGAAATTATTCGTAAGACACTAAAAATTGATAATGATCCAGGAATTTTGACTGCGGTATAAATGTTTCTGATTCGCACTAACTAAAATGTGATGTCATATAGAAATGTTCTTCAAGAACAGGCTATCTATTAAATATAATTTAAAAGCTACTTACTTTTTCTCAAATGTTAGTAATCTTGTAACAGAAGATGCAAGTTGAACGTAGAACTCAGTTCAAACATTTCTCGGCAGAAAACTAAACAATTAATCAAGGCAAAGGGTCAATTCCAAGTATTTATATAATTGTTCCAGACCTTTGGTTGGCGC
>JAGDQP010045926.1:0-15455 GCA_022664845.1 Lepisma saccharinum
CCTAGTAGGGGAGACGAGCCGAATTTATTCTAACCTACTCGTAATGGTACACCTTCATACCAAATTTCGTTTCTCTAGCTTCAGTCATTATAAAGTGGGGCTTAGGCGGGCATTTTGGATAAAAGATGGACACATTTTTAACGTTTTCTTATATTTTCGTGACATACTCGTGATGATACACTGTCATACCAAATTTCATTTCTCTATCTCGAACGATGTGAAAAATGGTATTTCAGCTGCCATTTTGAATCAAAGATGGTGAATTTTTTAAAACGTTGTTATGTTTTCCTAAACTACTCTTGATAATACATCATTATGCCAAATTTCGTATCTCTGGCTCAAGCAGTTGGAAAATGGATTTATGACGCCCGCCATTTTGGATCCAAGATGGCGTCTTTAGAGATATTTTGTAATATTTTCATAATCTACAAATAATGTTGTACTGTCAAACTAAATTTCATTATTCTAGCGGCAGCCGTTTAGGCTGTGTATTCTTTAAAAGTTTAGGGTTGGCGGCCATTTTGAATTCAAGTTGGCGACTTTTTCAAATTTTTAAAAAGTTTTCTTAATTTGCTACCAATGATGTAGTTTCATACCAAATTTCACTGTTCTATCTTTAGCCGTTTAGGCTGTGTATTCTTTGAAATTTTAGGTTTGGCGGCCATTTTGAATCCAAGATGGCGACCTTTTCAAAATGTCGGAATTTTTCCTTTATCTACTTATCATCCTCTACCTTCATACCAAATTTCATGTTTCTATCTTACTCCAAACACCCTAAACAATATGATGAGTGAGTGAATCAGTCAGTCAGTCAGTGAGTGAGTGAGTGAGTGAGTGAGTCAGTTAGCCTAAAATGTGCAATTTCAGGGGTCCACAACTAGAACATAGTTTGAGATACGAATATGAAATTCTGTACATCTGCACATATTTACCATATCTCCTTAACGGCAAAAGCTCATAATCCTATCTTTAACATCTTTTTTCTTACGGGACCCCCAAATCGTCGATTTTGCCATAAACTCTTGTTCCTGTATAACATGCTTCTGGCAGTGCTAACGTTTTCTGACGTGAAGAACTTGGCTCATGCACTGCCGTGCATGTTGATGTGTCTTATCCTTAATGATGTACGGCTGTGAAACTTTGACATTGAATGCGCAAACGACTCAAAGATTAAGAGTCACACAAAGAAGAATGGAGAGATGAATGCTAGGAATAACTAGGCGGACAGGAAGATAAATGAATGGATTCGCGCACAAACAAAGGCAGATGATATAATCAAGACTGCGAAGAAGGTGAAGTGGAGATGGGCCGGTCACATAACTAGACGAACAGGTGGAAGATGGATGACAAATGTACTACATTGAATTCCTAAAAAAAACGACCGAGACGACGTCCAAATGCAAGAGGGGTAAATGAAATCAAGCGTTTTTCAGGAGCTACATGGATGAAGATAGCAGCTTACCGAGATATGTGGAAAGAAAAGGGGGAGATCTTCATGCAACAGTGGATAGAAAATGGCTGAATATGATGATGATGATGATATGCATTTGCATAGGTAATATGCATTTACCAAAAAAATCGTTGAATATACATTTGCATACGCAATATGTAAAATGCATAACTATCCGAGCCCTACTGATAACTGTAGATAAAGAATTTTGTATGCGTCCAAGAAGCAGTAACACTATTTTCAGTCTATTAATATCAAATTGCACGAACATTTCAATAAAGGAAAGGACCAACAACAATATTTTACATGCGTACTTCTATTTACCTCAGAAGAATGAAATTACTTGTATGACAAAAATAATCTTGTCATGCAATAAGTTTCGATTGCGATAATTACTACTTTGACTTATTGATAATCAGAATCGAGACGGAATGTCGATCAGGAAAATTAGGTTAGCAATCAATACGTGGCAGGAAACACAACGCTATAAATAAATAAGTGTTCGTATTTGTCACGCGAGTTTCCAGTATTTGCCGATGTTGATTCTGGGACAGACTGTAACTTATATGTATAAGAAGCGTTATGGGGCAGAAGCATCACCTCATTTGCGATACTATGGTCAACTTGGGTCTATCATGAATACATATATAAATAAAGATGAACATTGTAATTTGTTTTTTTAAGCAAATAGGCTTTGGAAATGTAATCTGTGTTCGAATACAGCTTAGAGATGTCAAGATTCCTCAATTTTATAAGGTTTTGTCGGGATGGTACATTTAATGGTTGCCTCAATCTTTTTGTGTCTCATTTATATAACATTTTGTATCGATTATAAAGAATTAAAAAGTTAGCTGTGGCTTGTAAAGGATTTACAAGACACAAAAAAACACAACTGAAATTTGAGTGGTGTTTCTATTTCATCACGATTTTTCGAATTCTCTCCGAAAATATTTTATAATTGGAAGGGTGGTTATTCCCCAGGAGCTTAAGATATCAGGCCAACACTGGGAAATAGCATGTATATCGGACATAGTTGGCCGTTCTCAGTAAGCATCGATCGATGTTGGGGCGGTACGATATTTGGACATTCAAAGCTATTTCTGAAATATGAGAAACGTGTTGTACTTTAAACATGAAAAACAAAAGAGCAGATTAAATTGTTAAGTCTGGAAAAATATTACTGTCGGAAAATGTCATTACGCCGTATCAATCGACATTTGCTGATATAGTTTCGATGAGCATCGTGTGTGTTCGAGAAGTGTTCGTAATGGAAAAATAACACGTGTTATACAAAATAACATGTATGAAAATTCTATATGTTCCCTGCTTGAAGTCAGTCTTATGTGAAAATACTGTTTATGTCACCACGTTTTACGTATGAATTGATGAAGTGCATATTCGACATATTTTTTGAAGGGTAGCTCCGTAGCGCGGTGTCTGAACAACGTACAACAAATTACACGGTTGCAGGTTCATATCCAGCCGAAATCAAGTTGGGAACAAATTAAAACCCGTCACCGGAAAAAAAAGGCGTTTTTTTTCGATTGAAAGTGGATGGGGTAACTCGTAGTAGGCTTAAACAATGTAACGAATTTTTGGTGTCCGCCATTTTGAATCCACTTTTGGAGACATTTTGTAATATTTTTGTAACCTACTAGTTATGATGTACTGTCATACCAAATTTCGTTTTTCTAGTTCCAAAGTTTTAGCCTATGTATTGTCTACTAAAAGTCCGAGTTTTTTAGGTGAGACATACTAATTCTTACAGATTGAATGTTTTTTAATCTCAAGAACGAGAAATTTATGAAGACGACAAAACAAAACGTGTAATGGAATAAAGACAGGATGTAATCAAGACAATTTTTTTTTCTAAAATTATTGTAAAAATATAGGTAATTCCGTTGACTGAAACAGTAGATAGATAGGTACTGTGCAAAAATGCATACACTTAGAAGACGAGAGGAAAACTTGTGGGATTTTTTGACCGCCAGAATAATATTGAAACTAAATTATGCAAAAAGATAATTCCTTTAGCCTTAGAGCATGAAAGTAAAGATAATTGACTTTCGTGACGCTGTTCCATTAAGAAGAAAAGACATTTTACAACAAGCTGATTCCTTTATTCCAATGGCATAATGTTCTGTTGTAATATTGTGGCCACCAGCCTTGCTTTGTCATCCCTTCTATTGCTTACAACTCTACTGAGAAGTGAAAGATCTTTAAGCAACCATAAATAAGAGAGGATAAAGGCTGCTGAAGCTTTCTTAAAATAGGAAGAACCTTCTTAGAAAAGGAAAGAATATTAGTTCATTATATGATGGGTGAATAGAGAAATATAGTAGAATGTTAAGCTAATTCACGGCAATAATATTCAGTCAGGGTCAGAACTTTTTTTAAAAAATATTGCTGACGCATCTCTTACCTTTATCGTCTTACACGCACAATGACAACCTAATTATAAGTCATTCCTCGAATATCGGTTTCTTTGAAGTCCTCCTGCATCTTACACAAAGTCATCTCTACAAAATATACAGCAGTGTTGCCAGTGTACGATAAAATGATGTAACGAACATGAATATTCTTAGTTCACTTTGAGGAGAATAAACTTAACTTCTTAACAGTGTTATGTAATATTGATGATATTTTTCGAAGCGATGGTACTGCCACCCAGCGTCCCGGAGAAGGAAAGTGGTTAGAAAGACGGTCACAGCGGATCTATCTTTTCTTTCCCGAGTATACAAAAAAATGTCCTTTTTGTGATCATTTCTTCGTAAAGAAAATATTAAGGGCCCTCCTCGCGCCCGCTCTCCCCGCACTGCTGTCACTGTAACTCAATGTCTTGGAGTTGGCTTTCAAGAAAAAGAAAGATGTAGGGTCTGCTATGCCATTTTACAAAACAAAGATATAGTTTTAAGCAGAATTCGTATTACAATTTGGAAATTAGTATTCATTTTTCAGTGACCCGCGGGCCACCTATTTAGAAGGCTTGTTATCCCTCATCGTCTCCCAGTTACCTTTCCTCCTCCAGACCGTAAGTATAGATGCTGAGCCTCATGAAGGGGGTTTATGTAAGTACACTCGGCTGCTTTCACATACGCGCGAGAGCGAGTTCTCCCGCGCCCGCCTCGCTCTCGCTGATCCTTTCACATCAACGCGGGCATTGACTACGCGGGAAATTCCTGCGAACAGGGTTGCTGTGTAACCAGTTTTATTGACGTGGTGGCAATGGACACACTGATGATAATATGACTACCAAGCAAATTCCTTTAATTCGTTAGTTCGTTATTTAAAAATATATATTAGTTCCAAACGTGCGGTTTAAATCAATAGTCTGAATATTTGAACAAATGGCTCAGCTCGAAAGATTATTATTATTATTATTATTATTATTATTATTATTATTATTATTATCATTGCCTGTTGTCCTTTAGAAAACAACATCGGCTTGCCGTTGCTTTTTGACTATTTGCTACCGAAAATATATATTTTGCTTGTTTGGGATATCTGTCGAAACAGTGGAATAATTCCGAGATTTTTTAATTTTTTTTTCACCTTTTTTTGAAATGTGTATGGGTCGAAACCAATATTACTTAGAACAATTAAAATAGCAAAAAGATTGACCTTTAATACAGTAGTGTCTCCGGTGGATGAGTGGTTAAGCTCGTAGCCGTGTAATTAAGGTGTCCCGGGTTCGATTCCCGGTGGGTACACAAATTGTTCGAATCCCACGTTAAACTGTAGGTCCCGTCCTCAGGACGTCATCATCCCATAGAAGGCAATGGCAAACCACCATGGGTTCACCTTGCCCAGGGATCTTCGGGTCAAAGACCTACCTTGGGGTAGAACACCTATCATCATCATCATTAATACAGTATCGAGTAAATAAAATGTATAACAGAAAATGAGTAAAGGAAATGTACTTTGTCTTCAAACTGATTTGCCGAAACACAGTTCCGGTGCGTCCGGCCTACTTTAGTTTATTTAGACTGTCTAATGTTTTCTGCTTGTATAAAAATCAGAACAAATAGTTGTTTATTAATACCGTAGATATATGAGAAACGGGAATATGATTCACTTTCAAATTTTCGACGTGAAACTACTACAATTTCATGAAAAATGTATATAAGTAATTATTCTTTTAACTAACAATACATCTTCATAACATAACTTCTTGTTTACAGCTCTATGAACATTCATATCAACATTATTATGATCCAACAAGAAGATTAGCTTTTAATGAAACAATTCTAGCTAGCGGCCTGGTGTAAGTGATGAAAATGCAGCCTATTTCGTGGTGTTTCGTAGCAACACTGTTCTCTCTTTTCGCCCGCGACCGCCTCGCTCTCGCGCGTATGTGAAACAGCTTATTTAGTTCAATGTCTTGCTTGGTTCTCTGCGGGCATCTCCCGCGAAAGTCTCGCCGAATTTCTTGCTAGAAATTCGCAGGGAAACGCGGGTGTTTTTTCGTCCGCAGCGAGAGAAACCCGCTCTCGCCTCGCGCTCGCGCTGATGTGGAAAGCCCAATTACTCGCAATGTATTTCTAAACCACGCGCGTGTTGTCCGCTCCGCTCTCGCGCGTATGTGAAAGCAGCCTTAGAGTTTCGTTCCCTTGTAATGTCCTTATTCTCATCGTGTGATAGTGAGAATACGTGTGACTGCTAAGCAGCGACTTGACAAGTTGGGGGGAGGGAGGATTAGTAAAAAGCACTCATCTGATTTGGGTAAAGAAATGTAAGTTAACATGAGGATAAGTAAGAAACCACGAACGGTGACGGTGACAAAGGATGGGAAAATATCATCAAATTACAAGTGACGGCAATCACCATCGTAAAGTTGAGGGACTTAGACAGGACAGAAAACTTTGTGGTAGTGACAGAGACAGGATAAGGCACTGTTTGATTTGACTGAGGGTTAGAATAGAGTGCTAAATGATGGTGACTTAGAGTCAGGATAAAGCGCTTTGTGCTGATTTCTAAGAGTCATGACAAAGCACAAACTGATAATAACTTCGAGTTAGGTCAAACCACTTTGTGGTCGTGACTAATATCCAGGACAAAGTACTTTGTGATGGTGACAGATGGTCATGACAAAGTGTAGTGACGGTGACTTGTTAGAGTCAGAACATAACACTAAGTGATGATGATTGAGGTTCAGGACAAAGCACAGTATGAAGGTGACTATGCATCAGAACAAAGCATAATATGATGGCGACGGAGGATCAGGGCAGTAGTAATTAATGATGGTGACTTACAGTTCCGTCTAAGCTAAGCACTTTGTGGTGATACCTAAGAGTCAAATCAAAGCATTAAGTGATAGTATAGTAACTTAGAGTCAGGAAAAAGGACTAAGTGATAGTAACTTCAACTTTGGCTCAGGCCGAATGGATGATGACGGGAGAATTGGTAGATTGAAGAAAGTAGGAGGAAACGGGAGCATCCCGAGACAAGCCAAGTACACAGTGCTTGTCCACTGCAAGGCACACACGCCACAAGCCGGGGTCAAACTGGGGAGAGCCACCGCGGTCTAATAGTAACTTCGAGTTAGGACAAAGCACTTTGTGCTAGTGACTGAGAGTCACGACAGAGCACTGAAGTGATGATGACTGAGAGCCAGGTAGGACAAAACACCTTGCGAAGGTGAGCGTCAGCACGAAGCGCTATGCGATTGTGATTGCGAATCAGGATAGACAACTAAGAGGTAGTGACTTAATAGTTAGAGTCAGGTCCACGCAGTACGTGATGGTGTTTGGGAGTACAAAGCATGAAGTGATGATGACTGAGGGTCAGAACCACAACAGCCATTTAGCACGTAGCTCTTTTTCCGGAGACCACCTCACAATTATTACCTGAGAGAACATCAAAGATTACAAAAAATACTTATTAGTTGTTTTACCGAAAACTTTTTTATTGGGTTTATTCTATTTAGGCTTTAACCGCAGGAAGATGTTGTAACATTTCAGTCAGGTTGGTGTTCAGCAAATCAAATTCTAGATAAGATCTGTACACTCGAAAAGAAAAAGGAAAAACATATATAAAATAAATCATTGGTCGACACATGAGCTACGAGTCTCGACAAATAACGACTTTACATTGTTTAAGCGTTGACAGAATATAAATTAATTCTTTGGGACCAAACGCTAGAGTTTTATGTGCATTTTTTTTCTAATTCTGAATCTCACGCAGAGAACAGTGTTATGTACGCCAAATGCCACTGACATGTGAGGTATCAAGGTAGTTTTATGTAAGTCTTCATTTATCTTAAATGGACATTGATTACACCGACGAAAAACTCCAAGATGGAAACGATTCTTTGTTAGTTAGTGTTCTTTGAACTATCATGACCGAAAATTGTCATGAAAATCATCTGCAAGGTTAGTATCTTTTGTTTAATGTGTACGGATATACTAGGCTTTCTGTTACTAGGCTTCAGGGTAGCGGTGTGGGATTTGGAAAGCTGAGAAAGAACGGGTTAATAAGGAATGCAGATTAACTACGTGTATTATGTAGCAAACCTTTCACAGTCACGTGAAGATACAGGCTGTAGTGTATGCTCCTTCCAGTGTAGTGTAGAAGGACAACAAGAAAACAGGACAAGAAAACAAAAGGACAAAAGCAACCCTTTTATAAAGCTCTGAATTCCTTCGGTTCCAGAGCCCGAGATGAAGTGATTTGCATAGGAATACAGCAACTTCTTACATATACTCGATTTGAGGGTAAATAGGCACATTCAGCCATACAAAATATTTACAGAGTTTAGTTTTTTTTTTTTGACAAACAGTAATTAAAATATTGTTTAAATATTATCCAGAATATTCTTTATATCTATCGTAATTTCCCCTATTTTAATATTTTATTAATTATATATGCAAAGAGTTCCGTAATAAGTAACATTATATTATATTCTTACGCATTGGAATATTTACTCTCATTTCAATGAAACAGTATTAAACTCAATACAAATACATTGAAAATTATACCAAAAATAACAAAAAGAGATTAGAAATAAGACAAAGAGAAAGCACAAGTGACGTTATAATTTATATAAAATAATACGCTGTTAAAAGTCCCCTGCTACTGATAATTATTGTGTGGGCCGCCATATTGACTTTTAACAAACGGTTGCCTAGGAAACCTGCCATTTGATTTCTATAGGATTTTGAGAGAGATTTCAAAAGTAGGCTTGTGCTCTGTAATTAGAAATATTTTAACTAATATTTGTTATTATTTACTTACTTCAAAGTTCAGCTTGATAATAAAACTATAAAACGTTTACGGATCTATTGAAATATTAGAAGAAATATCGTAATTCATCTGAGAACCCACCTGTTGCATTACAACAATGGCGTCTTCATATAATGCGTTTGTAAATTTTTGCAAAGATGAAAGTAATCTTGTCAATGTCACTGTATATAACTTTACTGCATGGAGTAAAGCACCATGTCCGAATCTGAAAGGAAATAACTGAATGAAACATACAAGGACGTATATTTAAGGGTAAGTCCGAGAGCTCCGACCCCCTCCAAATTCAGAGGTTTTTTTTTTGCACAATTAGTATAATTTTAGGCATAATTATGTGGATTTAATATACCTTTCATGCTCAGACACACCTTGAACCCCCTTCCTCCCGGAAACCCGTGAATCCTCCTAAAACCAACTTCTGGATACGTATTTACCGAAACATATACATTACTTTGGTATACGCGAACATTTACAGATAAGATCCACTTTTGAGATGAATCGCCTATATTATAATTACTACAAGAGCTAAGCACATTTTTTCATTATTTCATGGATAGACGACATGCTTTCTTTTCTTTTCTTTTTAGTTTAAGACTCAGTAAATTACTGATCACTCTCATTACTCCCATGCAATGTTCTAGAACACTGTTTAGAAACACAAACCGTGGTCAGGTATGGCCAACAGTAAACCCGTGGGCTCAACGCGGTCGTAATGTAATTTGTGAGGGCCGCGTTAAGAGAAAAACTATAGTAAATTGCAATATATGTAATCAAAGTTACTTTAAAAAAACTTATATTTACAATCAAGTATTTGAACTTAAATATATTTATGGTCTTTAGGCATCTAAGACTCAGGGGGAAAGAATACCGGAACGAGTTGGTCAGGGCCTAAGTTAAAGATACCATTCCCGCATTTGTCTGGTGTAGCTAAAGACAAACCCTGGAAAATCCTCAGTCAGGACAGTTGTCCGCTAGGATTACAATTAAAAACTATTTTTATTCCAATAATAAAATGATTTTCGAAAGATAGCAATTAAATACATCTATTACCTTGAAAAACTGCAAAGTTTATTTTTAAATTATGTCTAAAAGTGTGCGGCCCGTCATCGTATATTGGCCCTTGTAAAGGAAGAATCTTATCAACCATCGTTAGGAACCTTTTTCTAGATCTTCGCAAAAGAGTATATTGATCTCTCTGCAGGCATAAAGACTTGCTTCCATGTGTAACTTCTTAGCGTTAAGGTCATTTTTAAGAATATCTTTCATGCTAAGAGGGTGATACCCCCACTACCCCGGTCCTTCCCTGAAAGAAGCTTGATCATATTGACTGTATATTTCCATTGTCTCCTAAATTAGTTATAAAATATTCAGAAGGTTTTCGAGCTTCATTGAGCTAACCCGTTAACTGTTACGTACAGAGAGAGATACAGTTTTACATATTGTTTTTGTCACAGACTAAAGTATATAGTAAGTGTGTAAATAACAGCTGATAGAAGACACTCAACGAAATTTCGAAACGTCCTGAAGATTATATAATAAACGTAGATGATGGTGGACGTTCTGCGCGAAGGCAGATCCTGACCCGAAGGTCCTTGGGCAAGGTGAACTGATTGAACCTCTCTTTTAAGTATTGCTATGAGAACATTATTTTGTCCCGTCCCTTGTTGCTGTTGAAAGTCCTAAGGTGAAACACACCTTTTTCTGCAAACCATATCGATAAAATGTTTCTAATTAACACTCAAAATTCACTTTTTCCCCTTCTCGTACATCAACACAAACAAAACAAGATTATCACGCAATTAAATTTACAACATTTTTCCTTTCGACTCTTGGGGTGGGACAAAAATAGATGTCCTTAATTTGCTTTCGTACCTCACCCATATTAGTCGTGACCAATGAATCCGGAAGTGAATCAAAGCGATATTTCATAACTTCATTAAATTAGGGAGTCGGTGTTTGATAGAAGACAAGGGGTCAAGGCTGTATCTCCAGTTAGCGCCGTTTTTCACCAACTACGCAAGATGTTAAACCCGTGCGAGCGACATTTCACGTTTCAGTGATAGGTTGTAACAGCTTTTAAAAAAAGCAAAGGAGAGATAATTTAATTATCTCACCTGACATGATGTTTTACTTCGATCTCTGCTTGGAGTGATCATGTTTCAATAATGAGCTTTTCCAGTTTTTTTTTTTTTTTGGTAGGATATGTCCATGACATTTTACACAGACGTGCCCAAGGTCTTCATCATTTCTTTTGTATAAGAAAAGCAAGAAGCATACTTTTAGGCAACAAAAGTGACAAGACTTATTTTGTCTACTTTTACTGGGTGGTCTAATCAAATTAGAATTGAATTTCCAGGAAGAAGAGTTCACAAATATAGGTTTCCTTTCTTCACAAAAGAACTTTGATTTGACTTGCGTTGTTATTTCTTTCTTAAGCTAGTCAGTAATAGCTTCTAGAAAGAGCCGGTCACCTCAAAAAAATTATGATCTGTACCCTAAATGGACTGCTCGATGTGGTAGCATTTTCTGTGTCTTAAACGTGATCTTTGATGCTTGTATCGCGTATAAGAAATTTCTATCCTGACTTTTTTTAACCTACAATAACCGTAAAGTGCGTAAAAATTTGAAAATTTTGTATAAAATGTTGAAAATTACAAATATTTATAAGTACAAATAGAAAGAAGTATTTTTTTTTAAACAAAGAGCTTTACCTAAGATTCACACCAGGGAAACTTTTGTATTAAAGAGTTATTAAAAACTTGGTCCATAAGATGCGACAGACGTAGTGTTTTAAAAAAACGGGAAAAATTGGTCGCCGAAAAAAAAAACAGGAAGAAAACGTGTTTTTATTCAATTTTTCGTGCTACTTAGGAAAAGAACGTTTTTTTTACTTTTACGGGTCCCTGACAACATTTTATGATCAATGAAATAGTTAAAAGGTTAGTTGATGTTGAGAACATACATATAGAAAAAAATACACAATGGGACCGCGTCTGACAAAGTTTTGAAGCAAAATGTATGTTTTCTGGGTCTGAGACAAAGATGCCTAAGGGCCAGAAGGGAACAGAACGTTTCTCTCATGTACAAGGGTGCTAATGATATATATTGCATTCCTAATGTAAATTGCAAGTGTTTTGTACATTTTTTAACGTAAGATCATCCGATTGAATGCATTAGGTGTGTTAAGTAGTGGATATTGGAGATGAAAAGGCAAAAAAAAAAAAGAAAAAAAAATTGTCAATAAAACCACAGTTTTTTACTTCGTGGAAAAAAACAATTTTTCCTGTTTTTTTTTAAAAAAAATTCCGGTTTTTTTTCCCAATGTTTAAAACACTATACAGAACGAATCCAGGGGCTGCTTTCATGTAAGAGATGCAATGAGACGTTTATACTTCAGTAAGTAATTGAAAAATATAATATTTTTATTTAAATGATTTTAATTATTAAGTGTTTTTTTTCGGCGGAAAATTAATTAATTTATTTACAATATAAACTGGCTGAGCTATACCAGGGACGTAACTAGTGAGGAGCAGAGAAACAGGATTCAGGAGCGCTACTCGTAATTTCGTAATGGTGCGATTTCGCAATTTATTATTTTATATTCAAAGAAAATTAGTTTCATATTTAATTTCAATGCATTCTGCATACCTTTGGAACTATTTATATATATATATATATAAACGTCATGTTAAACTGCAAGGTTCAAGGTCGAGGTTCAAGTCCGACGGCTAAGTCGAGGTTGAAGTCTAATTTCAGGTAGAGGTTAAACTACCATTTTAACTAATTTCTCTATTTATATTACGAATGGAACCTCCAAATAATTAGCACCCTTGTACACGAGAGAAACACCCTGTCCTCTTGTGGCCCTTAGGCATATTTGGCTCAGACATGATACTTTAATAATGCTCCAAAACTTTGTCAAATTCAGTCTTAATACTCTTTTTTGTCTAAATTTATATTTTGAACATGAACGAACTATCATTGTAACTAATTTGTCTATTTATATTACGAATGCAACCTCAATCTCATTAGCACCCTTGTACACGAGAGAAACATCCTGTCCTCTTGTGGCCCTTAGGCATCTTTAGCTCAAAGCATGAAAACTTAAATGCTTCATAACTCTGTCAAGAGCAGTCCCAAAAATGACTTTATTGACGATTTTTTTTTCATCTCGAATATTCACTACTTACCCCATCTTATGCATTTCTTGTTTAGGTTTAGCAAAAGTAAAAGTTTTTACGTTAAAAATGTACAAAAAACTTTATATTTAAATTAGAAAAGCAATATATCTTATTAGCGCCCTTGTACATAACAGGCAAGTTCCAGCCACTTAAGTCATTTAGGCATCTTTGGCTCAGACCGTGCAACATAAATAATGCTTGAAAACTTTGTTAGAAGCAGAGTACAAGAAATCATGTTTTAAATACTTCATTGATCATCAATTGTCGTCAGAGGACAGTAAAAGTATAAAGTACATTACTATGTCATAAGGTATGTTAATAATTTCCGTTTTCCTCACTTTGGCGCCGAAACGGTAGCGCCAAAACGTAGCCTGCGCCAAAATGGTGGCGCCGAAACGGAGGCGCCGAAACGTAGCGGACCCGTAAAGACATACACTGATGTAAAGAATCTCAATATAAAGTCTAATAAGTAAACAGACAAACAACAGCAAAAATAAATAATCTTCGTGAATTGTCTTCAAAGTGTTTAGGTTGTTACTAAAAACAATGCAATAAATCGACTTCAACAGAGCTTTTATTGCTCTTAAAACACTCCGAAGGTAATTTCTCTTCAACATTATTACGTAATACACAACAATTGCAATTATTATAAATTTTCCACTGATGCCATTCTCTTTGCTCTTGAACGAAATGCTTCAATTTAAAAGTACTGGTATTGCTATACGAAAAATGAGTCACTGATTGAAACTCAGGTGTCAACGCTGGGGGGAGGGAGGATCAATACAATGACGTCACTTCTATTATAAATGAATTATTCATCTCTATTATAAAAACATTAAGAAATCTGGAACGGGTGTCGAAAAAAATGACATTTTACATTCATGCTATTACATTTATTATTACCACAAATGCTGGTGTTGGGAATTTACTTGTGATTGAGTCTCACCTACACGATTTTACAATTTCAATAGATTATCCAGTCATGGTGTCCTACTAGCGAAGGTTACTGTCTTCGAGGTCTGCTTACTCAGGTTCATGCCAGAGGAACTTCATCTACCATTACTCAGGACAGCTTCGTGGAAGAGAGAGTGATAGTGAGAGAGAGTGAGAGAGAGAGAGAGAGACAGTAAGAGGCATAAAATACCAACTCAGATATATTCGAATGTGTTGCACTGTTAAACAAAAATATATTTTGGCCATAAAGCAAGTAAAACTTCATTTATAATGTCGTCAAGTAGCACGTTATGGAACCATCTATGACATCTGCACATTATTCCTGGCGGTATCATAGGAACATACTGATCACGTTACTGCTTGCAACCTCTCGTATGTAGCCTTACCACCAGGATATCAGTTGTTATTGGCTCAACACTTGTTTCTTGTTTAGAACGTTTCAATACAATCGAACATGTTCTTCTGGGTAGACATTATAAACTATTACTTAGTTATATTAATCGTTTTTCTGAAAACGCTAACGAGATAGCATTTAAGTAATTAGTTCAATTGATGGTTCTCGTCAAGATCTTTCGTTCGACATCTTCTCTGGGTTGAACTGGCAATTTTCGCCTCAGTAATTCATGTCTAGGGAATGACATCCCTCAGCGATCAAACATTCCATGGTCGTTATGTGGAAGATAGCGGACAGAGCCTTAGTTGGATTATCGTCTTTGCATTTCTCTTGTGAAATTGACAAAGAAACTGAAAGACTCTGGAAAACCTTGGGCATGGGAATGGACGGCAGTGGTATTTGAACCAAGTGCCTTTCCACTATCAATCCGAAGTTCGTGACATTATCGACTGGACTACGTGGGCTGGATAACATCTGCTCTCTGTCACGATTATGCCAAAAGTCGCTGCTACAAGGTCCATTCCTATGGTTTCTATAATTGCCTAGATTATAGACAACACACCGTGAGCTTACGTTTGTCTGGTTATCTAACCTTAAGGGGCACAGCATACGGAGCACACCCAACAGTTCTATTAAGAATTTTGAATTTTAGTATTATTTATGGTCTTTCGGTAGCTATGGTTCAGGCCGGGATGCGCCTAGAGCCTAAGTTGAAGATATCATCCATGGATTTATCTGGTGTGACTGAGGAAAATCCTTGAAAATTCAGGATGATCGGCCTCTGGTATTCAACACAAGACCGTCCGAATGGCAGAACAACTCTCTACCAACTGAGATACGCTTGCTCGGCAGTTTTACTGTGAGGATTGTATCTGTGGCAAAATGTTATAGTGACCATCTGACCATCTGACCATGTATTCTTGTCCAAATCACCTTGGTAGGAATAATGTGTGTGTGTTTCTTTTTTTAATGCCTTCATCACTGCTATGAAACGTTCCTCTAAACTTGGACACGTAAAGAAGATTAGGTCGCGAAACTTCTTCAGACTTTGATATTGCGTACTTTCACTGAGATACATTATCGAGATTTCGTTCCAATTTTTCTCGAAGAAATTGTCAGGTTTTTCTATAAAATTAAATTTATCAATGAACTTGCGGAGGTGCCCACCCGTTGGTGTGATGAATGAAATGTTGGCAACACTAACAGCTGTATTATTATTATTATTATTATTATTATA
>JAGDQP010045927.1:0-15455 GCA_022664845.1 Lepisma saccharinum
AAAAAAAAATAGTTTTTAATAATCAGAAAAATGTTATGATATCTCACATTAGACCATTGACGTTAGCCAATGTTTCAACTTTCAGTTTATTTCTAACACTAGACATGTGTAAAGGCACAAAACTGTTTCCCTTGTGCCGTGGAAATTCACAGGATCTCTCACGAATAAAATATCTACAGCTCCTCACACTAACAAACGTTGGGCTTGAAATTCGACAAGTCTGATAATGCCTTCTCTGGATCAGTTTTGAAATAACCTACCAGAAAGAACACACGACGGTCACCGTACAAAATTTTAGCATCAGTTGGCTATGATTGATAAGTTATACAGAACAAATCTCGTTCCTATATATAACATATAACATGAAATTATGCACATAAATTATCTAGTAATGCATGCACACAATCTTCAACGTCTAACACATAGTTTGAAGGAAATGCTATTACTGACCCCTTTTAATTTACCACATTTATTGACCTCTCTCTCATTATGACTTCAAATTGTCTGATAGTCATTAATCACACTGGATTAATTTCCAGTGTGATAAACAACGAAGTCTAACACGTCAGACAGTAAGACATCTGAGGTCTGACTATTGAAAGATGTTGGAGATATTGTTTCCGACGATACTGATAAATTACTGGTATAGAAAAAACTACCTTCTCAAGAGTTTATTCTATTTAACTAATTTGAATATAATGATTGTTTCAGTTTTATTTTACATTTGGAATGATTTCATATCATCCATCAAGCTATTAACAATTTCCCCTCCCTCCCTAGGAAGCTGAAAAGCAATTATGTTCCAGGGGAGTGTCTAGAGATGCCTGAGAAATTTCCCCTTTCCCCTCTTTCAGTTACCACACTGGGGTCAAGTGAACTTGATTGAGGCCCGTTCGCGAACACACTCATGAGCGCACACTGATACTGTTCACCAGAATCTCTTATTTTCCTTTATTCCGAGCCCCACGAGAAAACTGAGGGGACCCACGGGGCTCACTTTGCTATTGCGTCACCAACCACAATTGATGTGATCCATTAATGTGCGAATCTCAACAAGGGATTATTCACTTGTGCCGGCGACCAGCAGAGACCCTTTGACAGGTCAGGGCCAGGGCGTGGGCACCGCTATCTCCCCGCTTACGCCGCGCCGCCACTGTTCTGTACCATTATGGAAAGAACAGTTGTTATCGGGTTGGTTCTTATGATCTGGAACTTGATACGGATGTTGGTTTATCGGAACCGTGCTCTTAATGTAATCCAGAGATACCAGACTGAACCCTGAATCGACCATCTTGACTCTCGTTTACTCTGGTTTCCCTTGAATGACACCAGGGGAATACCAGGATAGTACTTTGAGATAACGTATTGATAGGTCTAGTTATATATTTTTCAAGTAACCAATTCCGATGTCTTCACACATAGTTTAATAATCTGTTATACAAGTTCAGAGGACTTCTATAGTTTCTCTTCTAGGATTGCTTTTAGCCAATCGGTCATTGCGTTATCGTGGTCTTCCATAACGCTTCTCTCATGGTTATAATCTTTTTTGTGAGGGGAACAATATAATTTTCTGGAGCTTAGCTCGGTGAATATGACTGGAGTCGTTTTCTTTTCTTTACAAACAAATGATTGCTGTTTTTCTCAGTGTGTGAAATTGCATGGCCGTGTAAACAGAAACTAACATTTTGTGTGTCTTTTGTAACGAATTCCTTCACGCAATTTCTTCAACGTCTCCCTCCATACACAACTGTTTCGTAACTGCTCTTTGAAGAACTAGTCCTCAATGGAAAATGTTTTTGAAATGAAAGACGATATCAATAAATCTCGATGCTTATTCTCCCTTGGTATCAATAATATACTTTTTCATTTCTCTACAATGGATATTCGTGGACGTAAAACATTGAAACCATCTTCGACCAGATAATTGTTTTTATTTATTAGCTTGAATATTTTTTTTAAAACTTGCTAGTAGTTTCATTTTTACTTTTCTCACGTCACACAGTGCGGCCGATTCCAAAAAAGCTGGCCGAAAGACCAAAAAAAAAAGTAACTAGTTAGGGATTTTTTTCATGTTGGGTTGGCCACATTACATCTCTAATGATCAGAAATTACTTATGAAAGTGTTTATTTCCTTTTACCTGTCCCAGAATACGAGTCGCAAAGTTACCTTTGTTCGATTGGAATCGTTTGTGTTACGGAGGCAGTAAACGACGCACGCGTTGAAAGTTGTATAAAAACTTTAGATTGAAGCAGATCATAATCAAATAAAGTGGAATCAACGTCTGGAAGTACGTAGAATATATAAAAAAAACGAAATAATAATTTATTAGATATAAATTATTAGTGAAACAATAATTGTTATTGATTTTTATGAATTGAAATCTATAAAATACGATATGTTATTATGAAAAAGTTATGTTGTTCCGCTGTCAGACTTATTGTAAGTTGAAGTCAAATGTATGTTCGTCAATATATATATATAAAAAAAATCTGCCCGAAGTTGCCCCTGTTTGTTATTCAATCATTTCAAAATGGCGGGCCCAAAAATCCATTTTCCACACCGTTTGAACCAGAGCTACGAAATTTGTCATAAAGGTGTATTATCACGAGTATTTTAGGAAAATATTACAACATATTGAAAAAGTCGCAATCTAGGATCCAAATTGGCCGCCCAAAATGCAATCAGGAATTATTTATTGAAAAAAAAAAAAAATCATATTTCATTAAACACAATTATCATTTAAGTACACGCTAAAACGTTAAAAATGTTGTTAAGGAGATTCAGTTTCGCAACTTTGACTTCAAATTCGAGATCATCGCCCCGAAAATTCATGAACATGAAATTCATCTTGATTGTAACATGAATACAGGCTGTTTCACGAATAAGGGTTGTCAATAGGGTATAAAGGGGGTTACATTTTGCAACTCAGACTTCAGATTCGTAATCAGCGACCCAAAGAAAAAAAGACAGTACAGATTTTTGAGATCATTCACTTGCGTTTTTGACATTTGGGCCATATTTTTGGAATCGGCCGAACCGTGCGTCATGTAGAATTATACATTACAACATAAATTAGTACAAGGATGAATTTTATTTCTTGTCTTGCATCTATTTATGATATTTTTCGGACAAATAAGAAGAGAATTTTGTGCTTTAGTACATTAATGTGATATGGCGACTGGAATATATTATACATTGTATTAAGAAATAATTAGCCGTGTACTCAATTTTGGTGCCAAGTTAACATGAATAAAGTAAGTATATTATACGTCATAACTCACGAAATACTCACTAAATAAGTCTTTGACTTGGAAATGCACACTCTAGCGAATATAGCCTTGTACTCAGTGCAAAAGTTGACTGGAACGTCCTGGAATGGAGTTCCGGCATAACGAAAATCTAGTCTCAAGAGTAAAGGCATAAATTCACGGAGGTAAAGCCGCAATAATTCGAAACAGTTTTAGAAATATATTTCGACAATCAGTTTATTCTGAACTGTTAGTGGTCCTATGATCTTGTATTCTTGTTGTGATAATTTATATGAACATATTCGTTTTTAAATAATAATAATAATTCACTCCAAGCATTTAGTATTTAATTTGTTATTAGTTACGCGTCTTTTAGCTATTGTTATTATGACGCTCCTAAATCACATGATTCATGTTAAAAGGTGGATTTGTTATCCTTTTCAAAATTGTAAAACTAAATAAAAATGCCTGTTTTAAAAATAAATATATGGGTTTATAATTGTACCGTTCCACCTAAAATATGCCAACTTTAGCATTGCTAATTCTATTTCAGTATTGTTCATTAATAAGCACAGCAAACGCAGTCTCGTAACTTAATTGGCATACCCTGAGAGTAACAATAAAAAAAATTCTTTTTTACTCATTCAGTTAGGATTTTCTTACAAGGAAAGTACGTTGAGTATTTTCCATAACAAGTTAAAGGAATTTTCATTTCATTTTACCATCTGACGTCACACAAATTCAAGAACTTAGATTTCAATTGTGAGAAGAAAAAATCCGTTTTGTTTGGAGAAGCACTTCTTTTTTCTTTTCCGTCTACCTGTGTCCAGAATTTAAATCTCAGGAACTACAAGGTGTAAAGAGATGTTTGAGGTGTCAAGGGAAAGGTTTTATCTAGACTAGCTCAGAGCCACCAGAACTGTTTCGATTGGTTTCGTAGTTCAGTGTTGCCAATATATTATTTTAAATTGTTCAAATTGCTTCTATTCAGTTAGACCTAGCTGCACCAAACTTTGTATAAACATTATTCGACACAATACAAAAAATACTGAGAGGGTTTACGTCACCAAGCAACCAACTTGCCAGTGATACTAACTTATTTTCTAAAATATATATATTTTTTCCTTTTGAAAAATGTTTCCATTACTTTAGACACAGCAACACCAAACTTGGCATAAACACTATTTGACACAATAGCAACATACTGTACTGTGGGTGTTTCCGTCCCCAGGCAATTCGTGCCTAGAAAATATATCTTATGAACCACAAGGCGTAGAGACGTGGCTGAGGTGTCGTTCGAAAGTCTTTTCTACACTTGCTCAGAGCCCCCGGAACACTCTTGATTAGTGCAGTAATTCAGTGTTGCCAAGCCATTTTAAAAAAAGATATAATTCGTTCAAATTGCTTTCATTCAATGATACCTAGCTGGGCCAAACTTGGCATAAACATCATTCCACACAATAGAAAAGTACTATGGGGTTTTCGGTACCTAAGTACTGAGGTTGTCAGTGTTGCCAAGCTATTTCATAAAAAATAATGATTGCCTTTCCTATTGTTAGTAGAGTCGTAGCTCTAACTATTTAAATGCAGTTCTCCAATATTTTCGTAAACCATGAGATTTGCAGTAAATTTTGATTCAATTTGTTAGAATTCGTACATTTTTTTCACTTCAGCTCGTAGAAATTCGGCAAACCGATCACTCCATTATAGAGCTATTACTGTGTGTGTGTGTGAAATTATTTTGAAAGACAATGTACCAAATTTTTTGCATGTTGCCAACCCTTATGATGAGGAAAACTGTCGTCAGACGGACGAATTTCTCACAAAAGGTAGCTTTTTAATATTACTTTCTGGTAGTGTGAAATTGATTTCTAAATCCACGCATCTAGAAAGAAATAACAGTGATAAAATGTATCGTAAATCCACGTTTTGTGCTAGACAATGGTGAAAACAATCGATAGACATGTTTGAAAATTTCACCGTATTGGCTGTGAGAGTAATAATAAATGGCCCGCAGGGCCACTAAAATGGACATCTGGCCAACTTAGGCCACTTTAGTCCTTTGAAAGTTATTTGTTTGGGTTTGTAGATTATGAATTGATATTTGATAGCTAATCAGACTCCTTATCAAACCAACAGCACGTATTTTAATTGATTTGATATGATTTATTAGCTCCATTCGAAAAACACGGAATATATCCCAATTCCTATACCCTCTATAAACCAACCAAAAACCTTACAAAAATTATCATAATATATATATATATATAAGTGGGTACGTATGTATATGTATGTATGCATGTGTGTGTAACTTAAAAGAGGGGGTGGGTTTGGCTGTGATACTCTAGAGTCAGGATTATATTCAATTTTCTTCTGACTATAAAGAGAGAGGTATTAAGATGCAAATATTGCAATAATGTCCATGCAACCCTGAAGCCACTGAAAAATACAAAGAGAAAATGAATCAGCTGAAAGAGAAAAAGATCTGAACAAATCCTGAAATAATTACACATTTTCAATTATCACAGGGTTTGAGTTATTGAAAACGTACAGAGCCATCTGAACAATGTAAAATATAAAATATAAATGTTTTCTCAGGTTGGTGTATTTTAGTATTTTTTTAATAACATGTTATTTTAATTTATTCGCACTTTTTCTGTCCCAGTATTATTAGTTTATTTTTCATGGAACACAGATATTATTAAAAAAAAACTATTAATTTACTAATTGTTTTCCATATTTTTTTAAACATTTCATTTTCTGGAAACAATCGAATCAGTTGCAAATCATGAAGGAAAAATATTGTATTTGTACGCTTTTTCTCGCCCTAGTTAATTGTATTATTTGGTATTGTCTCAAATATGAGCGAAGTAACAATATAATCTACAAATGCTACTTAATACAAATAATACAACGAAATAATATAAATAGTCTAGGACAATATTTGAAGGTAGAAATGATTGGTTGTTCCAAGGGCGGATAAAGTACAACTAATATCTTTATTTTAGAGCTGCCATCTTGGTTTTATCTCTGAACTTAACACAAATGTCTGGAGTATAGGAATAAATAGTTCTCGTGGATGACATAGTTCCCACCTTCACGGTACGTATGAGAAAACAGTAAGAAATGAAGAAGATAAACAAAGCAAAATAAATTGAAATGTTCCATCTATGGCTGGGAAGCTGGGTTTGTGATTCTCTAGAGAATATGCGTCTGTTATTGGTTACAAGAGCGCATTACCTAACCAATCAAAAGAACGCATTGTTTTAGCCAATGACAGATGCGATTGTCTAGCCAATCATAGGGACTACTTTCCCAGACTATTACAGATTCAGCCTATCGATTCATTTCACTACATTTTCTTTACTTTCTTTTGTCTTTCCATACTTACCGTGAAAATGACATGTTATCTGGTCTCGAAATGTTCGTCAACATTACATTTACCTGGTTAATAACTCGAGGACGGTTGGTACAGGGTGGTAACGTAATACATATATAAATTTGGAGGGATGATAGTATATAAAAAGTAAGAAAAGTAATAGTCACCCGGATGGAAGTCCTCCTCGTTTCGGAGCTAGCGGCTGTTGAAAGCGTGGGAAAATAAGCTTCAGGACTTGATATCACTAACAGTAGAGCTGATGCAGTCTGCTATCATCAAAGGCATCATACCTTCTCTATCTAAAAATACACATTGCAAAATTGTGCAATGAGTGCGCAAAAGATTTCACAAAGGAAGTAAAAGATTTCCAAAATGCTCTGGAGTAAACGGTAGGTCACATCGAACATGAATTGAATTTTATTTATGGCCTTTAGCCATCTAAGACTCAGGCCAGGATAGGGAAGGGGAGATGCCGTAAAGGATTCCGGAGGGTGTCGACCAAGGCTCATGTTGAAGATGCCATCCCCGTATTTACCTGGTGTGACTGAGGAAACCCCCTGGAAAAATCTCAGTCAGGATGACAGCCTCTGAGATCGAGTCCACGACCTCCCGAATACTACGCCAAAGCTCTACCAGTGAGCTACGACGACAGCTCGGTGAAATGAGTACGGCGACTCTCCATATGAGTAAAGGTAAGATCTACAATCATAGCCACCCAACCGGGCAATGACATTCTTTCTCTCATTGATAACAAATAAACAAACTGTTTGTTGAATTTATATAAAATTCTTACTCCTGATTGTTCATTCTTTATACTGTAATTGTTGGGATAATTTCTACAATAGTTAGGCATACATGAGCATGTCTAAGTTGGCCCACATAACAGTTTTCAATGCTAGCAAAACGTTTAAACTAACCTGTAAGGGCATAGACACACACAAAGTAAGCTATTTCTTCTCTTATTCCAAATTGGTAATACTGTATTTTACATGTTTTCTTTAGTTCACAATGGTTTGTTGTGTTCTCAAATCTTGCAACGTTAATTTAACTCAATTCCCGACGTCATATAATGATGATATTTTGCACAGGGACGTAAGTCGGGTGACAATGCAATATTCCAGTGTTACTTTCATATATTTTTATATATTTGTATATTTCAATTTTCCTTTTTAATACGGACCATAAATACGGTACTAACTTGCAACGAAGAAGAGTTTGACGGGTTGCAGAACACTTTAGGATTGGGTCAAAATTCATTAGCTTAAGAAAAAGTATTTGAACACCGAAGTAACTAGAAAAAAAATAATAAAAACACTTTATAAAGCATAATTTTTTTAAACAATTCGTACTAAAAAGTAAAAAAATAATTTTGTTTATGTATGATTAAAAAGAAAAGCATGTGGCGCGCGAATTGAAGTATTTTTAAAGTGACTGTATATAAGAGCTCGCCCCATGTTTTCTTTTTAATCATGCATAAACTAAATTTATTTTTTTACTTTTTAGTACGAATTGTTTAAGAAAATTATGTATTTAAAAAGTGTTTTTTTTAATTATTTGTTTATTCTTTCTTTCACATTGGTATTCCTATAAAATACAAAAAAATGCTCACAAAAATGCCATTATTTATTGCAAGTTTTCAATTAATTGTTCTCGAACAACGTGGCTTCCCATTCTTTCAACTAATTGCAAAAGGTATTTTTGAACATAAATAGGTGACGACCCAGAAATAAATTTTATTTTAAGCGGTGCAATCAGCGGGGGAACGAATTTATACAAATTGATCAAATACTCTTTTGTGAATATCTCTTGAATCTTTGGATTAGTTACAACATAACTTTTGTACAGTGTTCAAATTCCCAAATGGTAGCTTAGAAAATTCTGGAATCTTTGATGAATTAAAAAAGTCATCACCGATAATGGTTTTCATGCAATTGTAAAAACTTCATTTGGCCACTGTACAGAGTCCTCTCTGGAGAGAATATAATTTCTTAAGAAGAGTTCACAATCTGTTTGCGTAATTAAATGTTGTCTAACTGATCCTAGTTTTACTGTTACACCGTTGAGTGATTTTATTTATTACTAGTTTAACAATACGCATTGAGTAACATGGAAAACATTGAAACTATATAGTATCTGAAGGCTACATAAAGTTATACCATTTATCCATGAAAAGAAGAAATTGGAAAAAATAAATAAAAGCCCTGATCTGGTTCGAAGTATCATCCCGACATTTATCTGGTCTCCATAAAGAGGACACTAACGATGGCGTTAACCACAATGAAGGTTGTAAATAAGATATGAACCACAGCATTGTGGCACAGGAAATGGTTGTTTTGGGGATATTTACTATTACGTCATAAAGATAATGTAAACTCAGTGGGCAAAAAAAAAACTAGTTACCTTCTAGATACACTGCTAAACTCTACCTTTGAATAGTCCACAATGTTTGAGAAGCAATGGCGAACCCAGGATTGGGTTTAGAGAGGCAGTTCCTTGCCTCCCAATTCTTAGGAGGGAACAGATTAATAATTATAAAAAAAAACGATGGAAAAATATGAATCCCTGTGCCCGTCACTGATTCTTAAAATTTGTGAGTACATTATGACGCCTATTTTTCAGAGACAGTGACGGTCACAGGGATTCATAGTTTACCATCGTTTATTATTATTATTATTAATCTGTTCTCTCCCAAGCACTGGGAGGCAAAGAACCGTCTCTCTAAGCCCAACTCTGGGTTCACCACTGCCTCTCAAAAATTGTGGGCACAAAATTGGCATTTTGTACCCACTACTCAAACGTACAGTTTTTGCAGTATACGGTACCTAATAGTACCGACTTAACTTATCTTCTTAGTGATTCCTCTTTTAGATCAAAGAAACAGCAGCATTTCGGACGGGTATGCACTTCAGCAGTTGTAGATTTAAAGAGGCCAACTCACAGAGACTCCTGCATCATCAAATCCAGAAGTTTGGCCAAAGCGTTTTTGCCTTTGTTCGGTGTTTCAATTAGTGTATACGTCCTCCATTTGATGCCACTGGGTACAGCACCAGCACCTAGCAGACCACGGAGAAAAGTATTATCATAATACAAGCTTGACTTTTGTTGGTCCTAAGGGTTGAGGAAGTTTTTTGTCAACAGCTTAGAACACTCATGATATACTTTCTTCGTTCAAATAAAAAAAAACAAGCATTTGACACAAGATTTTGTCTATTTTATATAACAGTTGCATCGTATTCTAAATTGAGAACTGTCAGGGCCGGATTTATTCCTCTAGGCGCCCTAGGCCATGACTTCTAGCGCCCCCTTGCTTATCCCTTCCGTCCTTTTTACACTCCTGTTATGTTAAATTCCTCTCCTTCGTCCTTTCTTTATTTAATAATAATAACGAGATAATAATTATTTATTATTATGCCATCGTTTTTGCCACTTCTCTTTACTAAAGAAAAAAAAATGTAGGTTAACGGAATTGAACCTTGCAGTGTATGTATATCAGTCCACCTGTAAATACGTATCTCTTAAGAACTAGGAACTTCATAGTTACAAAATCTCTAGGAATTGACAATAGCGACCCTACAAACTTATTCGCTACGTTCAATATGTGGGCAGCTTCTTTGAATGTTGAACACTATAACCGCGCATATTTATCTCCTGAAGATATAAGGTCAAGTTAAGGAAGTAAATAATGCTTGATTCTACTGTCATAGAAGACAGTAGCTATCTTTAAATCAGACAGGGATAGGGTATGGGAGGGTAGCAGCCCGTGTCTTAGTTAAGGTTCGAAGGAAACATTCGTGATATTGTGGTGAAACTGAAGGAAACTCTGGAAAACCGCAGTCAGGACGGTAGCCAGCAGGGTTCGAACACGCGGTAGCTTACCCATTGCTCATATACTTTTCCTCATATACGAACATGTAACGTAAATTACGCCTTCATGCATATAGAGTGTTCGAACCGTACCGTGTCCTGAGCGCAGAAGCCAAAATCGTCGACTGAGCACACAAGCAGGTATCTGGCGTGTCCTGAGCGCACCGTAAGAAAAACTAGTTGACCTTGCAGGGTAGAAGGAGCACTTTAAGCAACGCAGTACCATCATCACCACCACCACTACTAACAATAATAGTAATAATAGCTAGGGTACCCGTACTGCTCCGCAGCATTGTAAAATAAGGGAATTGGTTAGATAAATAAAAGAAGTAATGAAGTATTAGAAAAGAAGAATGTTGTAAAATAAAGGAGAGGAAATATTATTATAAAACAATAAATATAAAATAATTATTTAAGTATACAAAACTTCTTCATGCGATAGTGCTACATATAAGAGTCCATGACTGAAAACAGGTTACAGGCAAATATATACCTACCATTTCTATGGTTTGCCCTTTGGTATTTTTTATCACCATACAGTATGCTAGTCGAATTAGGAACGATCTTCTTTTAAAAGAAAATGGAAAAGTAGTATCAGATAGCGTTCAATCATTGCGAAGAAGAAGTACTCTTTGGCTAGCATGACCCAGTTGTAATTTGTAGATCTATGAAGTTGTTATACATTTTGTCAACGATTAATCTTGTGCCATTCAGTAAGCCTTGTACTACGTTCCAGAGCTGAAACAGGACCCGGCCTGATCCGAACACAGGTAACCTTGCTACCCTGTGACCAGGTAAGAAACTTGACTGAAATGACCCGATTGACCTGGTCCGGGAACTATGATTGCGAATTTTACGGATCACATTTTTCGTGTTCTGGGGTAACACCTCCTGTCCCGGTCACTCCTGAAAGAAACTTCGTTCAAACGCAAGGAAATAATTAAAAAACTCTTCTTTGCTGTCCTGGCCACCGGGTCGGTACAAAACTTGACCCGTTTCAGCTCTGCTACGTTCAAGTTCCTTGATAACATAGCAATAGAAATTTGTTTAGCTGTAGAATATGTGATGGTAAGGCACTTATGTCTACACTGTCAAAAAATTCAGTGGGATATTGGAGAAGTTCAGTTTCTTAATTAAAGGATTTACACTGAAGTAGGTTTTTAATCTTCCAGGTAGCCAATCTAAAATTTCGCATTTATTTCATTACAGTGTTGATTTTCGGGTGCTAAAATTGCTACCCCCAGAGAAACTGGATATATCTGCAAATTATGTAATATTCTTCCCGCAAGTGTCAGAGATTATATTAGTTTCTGAGAGATAGATGGTGGAAAACCTATAGAATATGACCTCTCCGAATTCACTTACGGATATACTACATAAGCTCTCCATATTAGCTCGCATATTTTCACTTTTTGAAACAATTTTAAATATGGATGAGTCCATTTATACTTTTTAAAACCATTGGTGCAAGGTGAACAAAATATGTTGGCAACAATCATCGGAACCGTCACCAATATTCGCTTCCCCGTGGCAGGCTGCGCTCCTAACTTTGGAAATTTTGAAGGATGCGCCCCCTGTATCGTAACTAAACTATTCGGAGGTGCAGATCTGCCTCCATATGTTCCGGAAGCTGCGCTCGATAGGAGAGGTTTGCCCCATTTATTGTATACTACTCGTGATGGTACACCTTCATAACAAATTTCGTTTCTCTAGTTTCAGTGGTTGGGAAAAATGTGTTCTGGGGCGGTCATTTTGGATTAAGATGGCGACATAATTAACATTTTATTATATTATCGTGACCTACTCGTGATGTTACACCTTCATACCAAATTTCATTTCTCTAGCTCGAACGGTGTGGAAAATGGTTATTGGACGGCCATTTTGAATCCAAGATGGCTACTTTTTCAAAATGTTGTAATGTTTTTAAACTCCTCTTGATAATTCAACTTTATGCCAAATTTCGTATCTCTAGCTCAAACAGTGCGTAGAATGGTTTTTGGGCGGCCATTTTGAATCCAAAATGGCGAGTGATATGATAGCGTCGGAGACGGGTCCAATATCTGATCATGTGAGAAAAATCATTCCAATCGGTCAAGCCATTTCTGAGAAATATGGTAAATATTTCCTATAAGGAATACATAGAGCATAACATTCAAACACTTCTCCTTCAGTTCAGACTTGACCGAGAGAAATGCAGTTTTTTGATGGCTCATCTACGTTTTAATCCGGATATTTTAGAAAAAAGAATGATCCAAATCGGTTCAGTAGAACGGACGGACGGACTGCACAAAGCCCATTTTAGCAAACTTTTTTTAATATATAGATAACAACATGTTCATGCTTTAATAACTGCAAATGAAGGAAACAGATCTGTAAACTGCAACTTATTATTTTCATTAACATAATCATGATGTTTAATTTGATTGAATAGTAAGATGCTTCTAAGGTGGACATCATGTAAGCATTTCATCATTGTTAGAAATATCAGGAACATCGAAGTAAAAAATAATGAATAAGTACAGGTATTAGGCACCATTTAGCCAGTGTACCTAGATATTGTGTAGGGGTTCTAAACTTAACTCAACTGCCTGTCTGAATGTCGTTTCGTCTCGTTTCATAAGCGCAAACAGATGTGAAATGAGGCGAGACAGTTCTAAACCTCATCTTATTTCGTCGAGTGTGTATTACTAAATTAGAGTATAATTTTTAGTTGCCATCCCCACTACGTCTGAGTGCTTCAAATTTTACCTATTAAACGTACTTGGATGGAACAAAATCTGAACCATATTACAATATATAATGCCTAATTATTACATATCTTTGAATATTTCTAATTATGAGTATTAAACATATCTGAATAGTAAACGGTAAAGTCAAAATACAATAAAGCAGTTCATTGTCATTTATCAGTGTAGGCGTACTATTTTGAGCTACTGAACACATGCGAATAGCAAATTTGTAAGCAAAATTCCAATATTTTTATCCCTTTCAGAAAGGATTTAACAGCAAATATAATTTCAAAAGAAGCACTTTCAAACCCGTTTCTTCAAGATATCAAAATCTGCCTTTTAGTGCTGAAAATTCATCTAAAAATAAGCCAAAATTACATTTATTCAACTGTGTACCCAAATCTATGATAAAATCCTTAATGCGTTCGGGACACGGAGTTGTTTTAACACTTGTCCACTGGCAGGGATATACATGAGTGCAAAGTGCTTTATATGTATAATTAAACAAATATTAATATTTTTGTGTAGTGTACAAAGGCAAAAAGTGGAATAAATAATATTCCTAATATGAGCGCTAATGTTTGATTTACTATTTCTAATGTAAATTAACAAAAATTTAAAGTGTATTAAGTCAGTTACGTACGAGAGGTTGCCCAGGTCAAAGTTGATGGTGTTTGGCGCTCCCTCTACATGGTCCGTAATGTTTTTTGCTATTTCTTTTTTTTTTAGTATCGCCTTTTAAATATTGATTTCTAATTTTTCCTTGTGAGGTGCGCCGTGGTGATAGTTGCGCTCCTAGGCCAGGGCCTACCAGATCTAGTGGTAAATCCGGCCCTGAGAACTGTACTGTGTATATGTATAGGGTTACATGGTGACAGTGTAGAACGGGGTATCTTCTTGATCTCTGTTGTATGGTGTAGCAGTCTATCGAGAAAAAAATATTCACTTTCTATACTAAATAGAGTTGTCCACATGTTTTGATCTCGTGTAACGATTTTCGTACTTCATTTTCTCCAAATGTAATGAATTCAGACAGTGTTTTCAGATATAAATAATTTCACCAAAGAATTTGATTTGAAATACTATGAAGTAGTTGCTATACAAGTAAGTTCATTGGGCAGAATGGAGAAGGAGTAAGAAAACGTTTATTTGCAGAGATGAAAGGAAAAAAGAAAGCGATCTGAACAAGGAATGAAGAAAGGCCGAAAAAAAATAATTTCAAGGATAGTCTTGAAGTAAAGTCATTGCTATCTCAGAAAGAAAGATAGCGACGAAAACACGAGGTGCCTCTATTGTAAAGACTTGTATTCAAATGAAGCATGGATTTGCTGTGATCTTTGCAAGATGTGGGCACACGATTTATGTGGAGGTAGAGTGTAATTGCAAGAATGTGTATGTCATAGATAATTATTTAAATCAAATATCCAGTTCTTCCCCGTATGCGAAGAAAAACGGTCCAAACTGAATTGTCTTGTATAATTTGAAATCACTGTAACACAGAGACATTATCAGGTATGGATTAGTTTTAAAATGAATCTCATATCAATTATGTACGATTTTTTCAAGCGAAGTCAATTTTAATAATTTTAATAACAATGTATCGTGGTTGCAATGCAAATAATAATAATAATCATTAAAGCTCTTTATATTCAGACTTAAAATAAACCAATGACTTTTATGAACAGTACAATGTTTTCCAGAAACTTTCAAAGTTTAAGTAATTATATCGCTGATGGTTCGGGACTTCGCTCTGAAACTCGATGAGGAAAGTTTACTAAAAGGATTTCCTGCCTTCTGATGTAATTAACTTTTGATTAAAGTATCTCGAAAGTTTTATTATGTTCACTTAATAGATTACCCACTTCAATGTACAATGTTTTCTTGTGGGGCAATGGGGACGAGGTTTGAAGTACTATTTCATTTTTGCTATTTCTGATAAAACATCATTATATAATCTGTTGCAGTTTACCCTCCTAATGTCGTAGAGCGTTTCTTAAAGATATGTTTTTTTATTGAATCATCCAGTTCGAAGGTGCTTTTGGTTAATATTTTCCGTATTTTCATTTTTTTTTCATTTAGGGACTCTCATACCATCCCTACCTCTTTGCAATCTTTGCACCAAATCCACTTCGCGTGTCTGAAGGACATCAGCGAACTAAAAATGTTCTCCGTGGAATTTGGGGTGGGCCATCCCCATTTGTCTCCCTGTCTCGACCCCTGACGCGGGGTCGAGG
>JAGDQP010045928.1:0-15455 GCA_022664845.1 Lepisma saccharinum
GGGTATCGTTGAACAACTCTTCATGAATAATCTACAAATCAATAAATAGTTTCTCGATAGCTCTCATATAAGGCGAGATTTGAATTTTTGAAAAAAAGAAACTTCGAGATCTACCTCAGCCTGTAGGCCTACCGAAAGGGATTTTTGTACTTTAGGACCTTTCAGTTCTCAAAACTAAGCTCCATGCCGAGAAATTTCGTTAGGCATAACTCTTCAGTTGACCAGGGTAAAATATTCAGTCTTACGTTAAATTAAAGGAGGGAAACATCGCTGTAAATATTATTTAGATTATAAGGAATAAGAAATAGTCTCGAAGGGTGGGGGAATGCATGCGTGGGGATATAGAAAGTAATTGTAAAATATATGTCTTTTAGCACTTTTCGACCAAAAATGGCCGCCATTACGGTCTAAAGCTATTTTTATATTTTGGGAACAGGAGGGTTCTTGACGAATCGTGGGGTGCACGTGTTGTCCCGCTGGCATACAATTGTCGAAACTACGACTACTATGTAAAATTATTATAAGTGTTGCCGTAATTATGTGCATTTCGTTTCCAAACCAAGCCTGCATCCGCAAAACGAACTGGAGGATTCCCTCCGAAATGAAATTCTGCCTAGGGAAACTAAATACGAGAAATGGACAGTCTGCAGATGACCTTGAGATAGATATGTCAGATATTGTCGTCCTTAAATATTGTGCAATTATATCTACAGGAGTAGAGAGTTTTTTTCAGAGTACAAAATCATTGCCGGAAACAGAAGTATCAAGTTTGAAAACTTAAGACACCAAGTCATAATGAAGTGCAATCTTAATCTGTAACTTCATTAAAAAAAAAGGTTTTCGAAACTAGTGTTGTTGTAGGCAAGTGTATTCAATATTAGAGACAGCTTCTCTTTATAAACCCCTTCCATTTTCCCTTCCTCCTCCAGTCGCTCGATTCTCAGTCACAATATTACAATTACATTGTCCTTAGCAAAGTCAGTGAATAGGCTAAAATCTACCGTCTTTACTAGTTTGGTACTTTGGTTTCGCTGCCGCTCAAGTATTTTGAAGAAGTCAACGTCAAACATATCAAGAGCAGCGATTATTGGGACTTGCTCGATATTCAGAACTTTAAATATTTCTCCAGGCACGACTGGACCTCATTCGAATTGTGAACTCCCGAACTCAAATTTATTTCTAAAGTTCTTTGTGTGAAAGTGCGATTTTGATTAACCTAACAACATACACTTGAAAACAGCTTGAACGTCTGTGGTAAGTTGCTTTCTCTGAATTACAAATTTCGCGCATAATTTTTATTTTGGTTTGAGTTGTAAATTGGAGCTATTACGTATTTTAATTCTGATATTTTGTGTTCTTTAATTTAGTATGTATTATGCGTTTAAGTAATGATCCAAGTTTCTATTTGTCGTTGGGATGTGTCGGCATCTCTTAATTGTATTTGTTTGTTTATCTTCATGATACCATTTTGTCCCTCTAGATTTATGAGCTACATCCTCCGAAAACTGACTGAAATCTAAATGTTAGACATCCCAATTACCTTTGCTCTACCTCAGAACTCAGAAAGTTAGAATGATGTTTGGTGCCTCATTTATAGGTACCATCCCGACAACTCAGTCAGATAGCATGGTGCGAGTGTACCATGTTGACATATAATCAATGTAGGTTAAATCCCGGTATTCACTTCGTTTAGCGTTATCGGACCTACCTTTCTACTTTATTTTACGGTCCGGTGTACGATTCCGATATTCGGGTAGTGGGTAATGACCATCACGTCAGTTCATTCTCTCATGCATGGAAAGACCAAAACCAACACCTCGAAACCTACCCTATAATTTACGATCTAGATATACTCCTTTAGAAACACAGCCTGAATTGCAATCATCACAGCTTGAACTCGAACCGCCGTAAGCAGAACAAGAACCGTTGCCACTTGAACGTTCCCCAGTTAGATCGTCATCATTTTCTGAATCAGAACATTCAGTTTACACTGCAGACCCGTCATTGTTAGACTCTGACAATTTTAGAACAGAATCAGAACATTCACCGCCAGCCTCGATCCTTCACTTACCGAATCGGATACCGAAATCGAACCCGAAATGGTTACTCCCGACCCAAAACTTGTAATTTAACCATCACATTACCCACTCCCACGCTTTAATTCCAAAGCGGACGACATTTCAAGGTTTTTAAGGTTGTTTGGTGATCTGGCCAAGCACACTTATGAGTTTACAGATGAAAAATGTAAACAAATACTACCATCATTCTTCAGTGGCAAGGATCGTGACCGGTTAGAAGTGTTGATCAAAAGAATCCTCTCTACCGTGAATTAGATACAGGCACGTATTCCGAATTCGAAAAGAAAGTCGTGTCACATTTTCGAAGATCCGAGGCACTAACCGAAGTAGGTGTTCTCTTGCGGGAACGCACCCAGCGACCAAACGAAAGCGTGACATCATATGTACTGGATATGGAGTCATTAATTTTGAAATCAGAGCAAGATATACCGAGTGAGACAGCTTTGGATTTATTAATTCAAGGGCTGAGACCCCATTATATTGATAAAATATCTACTAAAATTTTTCAGACTATTCCCGAACCGTGCGATGAACCGACGCCCGTAAAATAAACACAAGAAATGGAATTCTTGAATTTCCTCCCTACCATCAACACAGAATACAGCTTCGTCAACGTATAGTTCAGATTCGGAAGGTGAAAAACCCAAATCTACTCCTGTTAAAATTAAGCGCGAACCTTTACCCGAAAATATGCATACATTGCACACTAAATTTGAGAAATGTAGTCTACAAGCTGATGCAGGTTTGTTGCCACCAAATAACAGTAGGCCACCAGTTACATCACGAGCATACAATTAGACCTCCATTTCGTAATAACAATCAGCGTTATTATAGTGGAAATAGATACTACAATAACAATTCCAATAGGTCACGTAACCCAAATTACACGAACTACCGGCAATGCGACCGATTCTCGTATAGTAGGACGCTGTTCCAAACCCCGCAATGCCCGCCCTACAATAATCAATACTATCAGTACCCGGAACAGACATTTTATCCGCAGCAAATAGCGCGTCGCTCCAACAGTGGACCCCAATATCAACCCCAATACTACTGTAACCAATACAGAAATCAGGGTAGGCAACCCGCACAGCAATTCAATCCACATGACGGACGAACAAACCGAAATTATAATTCGCGACCACGACAAAACCAGAATTACAGTACGAATGCACAACAAAGAGGTCAAAAGTACATGACAAATTGTGATTCTCAACCACAATACTGTTACAGTAGAATCCCAAATCTCAAGGAAATTTAAACTAAGTTTTCCAGTGACAGAAACGAAGTCTGTTTCTGGTAAACGATGTCCATCTTATACAAAAAATCTTCGTACTAAGTTAATTATTCATAAGAATCTGACTAAAATAACAATGGAATATGAAAGTTTTAAGTACGATGGGTAGCCAGATCAATATTTTCTGTAAAAGTATAGTTAAGAATAAAAAGTTAATTTGGTACGGAACATTAAAACTTTCAGGCATCACTCAAAATACGATAGTACTTCATGAATATGTTGTTCTTCCAACTCAAATACCAAATAAAATATTTCGAATTCCATTTTGATTAGTAAAAGATTTTGGGCCTAAGATGTTACTTGGGAATTCTTTCCCGGATGATCACAATGCTTTTCTCGATTACGAAACTCACACACTTACATTACAACATTTCGGAAAGGTTCCATGAAAAGAGAATAGACAAAATTCACAGATAAGTTGCTATTTGTTAAAGTATATAGCTGAAACGTTGGAACAAAAACTTGACCCTTATTTTGCAACCACTAGGAGAATATTTCTAAACCCACATTCAATAACAAACATACGTTTAGGTCTTTTTGAACGAAAACGGATCATGAAATGTTGCTTGAACAAAATTTTAAATTAGCAGAAAAACTACTGAGTTTAGCACCACGTTCTTTCTTGTTTTCAGACAAAATCATTCAAATTACGAATCCGACCGAATCTAAACTTGTACTACCACTTCATACCATTTTAGGCAAAGCTCAGAATGTTTATGTACCAGTTGAGAATGAACGTAACCTAATACTTAGAGAAAAAGGACATGTCAAACGAAGGTAGACAAAACTTTTAAACAGACAGATCTCTTTTCAAGCGTGAATATTTCGACGTCGGACATGCAGCTCCAGAACATATTAGGGAACAAGTTTTTCACCTTTTATATGAATATGCGGAATGCTTTGTTTTTAATGAAGAACAGATAGGTAACATTCGTGACTTACAGTACAAGATAATTACAAAAAATAACATTCCTTACTTCCGTCGATCTTGCTCGATCCCAATCGCAATGAAAGACCGCGTCGATAAACATTTGAACCTCCTATTGAAACGTGACATAATAGAACCTTGTCATTCTACTTTTAATAACCCGATTGTGTTTTTGGCACAACTCAGTGGATCCCTAAAATCAGTTCTGGATCTAAGAGAGCTAAACTCTAATTTATTACATCTATCTACGAGTTTGGAATGTATTCCGAATATTGTATCACGTTTTTCTGGTAGGTTATGGTACACAAAATTAGATCAGATCGGCGCAATGTGAATTACATCCATCAAGCCGTGATCTTACAGCTTTCAGCGCGGAGGAGAAACAACAAGTGAGGTTTAAAAGATTGCCCTTAGGTCTATGTCAATTTCTCAGCGTTTTCCACAATTTAATAAGCGGCATTTTGTCTCATGTATATCCTAAAACATTGCAATCTATCTTGATTATGTCATCGTCAGTACAGACAAACCTGAAGAAATTGTGACAATTTTGCGTGAAATATTTCAAGCAATACGTACTAGAGGCATGAAATTTTCATTGCAAAAGACAGAAATACTAAAAACAAACATTACTGCTTTGGAAAATTGGCAACCACCCCTGTACTAAAGAATTATGATGTTAGAGACCACACACGAGTTTATACAAATAGTAATACGACCCCGTTTTCTGGAATTCTCAAGCACTGCAGTATTAAGGACAACCCTGACGACGAAAAGTCCCTCCGCATCCCTGCGCCTATTTTTCCAAGAAAATCCAGGAAGGTTACCAAAATCGAGAAATCCACCCTCTTTAATTGATTGCCGGTGCAGAGTGCCTTAAAGTTTTTGATTACTACTTACTTGGGAAACCATTTACTCTGATAATCTATTCAAATGCGGTTAGCTTTTACAATAGATCTGTCTCTCGTACTCCGAAAATCGAAAGCATATTGGCTAGGATCAGCGAATATGACTTTGATTTAAACCATGTGAGAAGTCAACACAATATAACGAACTCACTTAGCATATATATTCAAAATGCCTGAGAATTATTTCTATGACGATAAGGATGTCTCAAAAGTAGATAATGCAATTCATATCCAAGAAGAAAAAAACAGGTAAAATATCTCAGCCCCAAGTGCACTCCGAAATAACCATAACCATTGTAGCACACCGACTGGTACAAAATTGTGCACTAAAAGTACACCCAAAATACGTTTTCCGGCAGCTCCACTTAAATTACTAAACAGTGACTTTAATCAACGTAATACTCCAGTAGCACATTGCAAATGTCAAAATTCACAAAACATCCCAAAACACGTAAGTTTACGGAAAGACAAGAAAATCGAAGTTAAGGCAGACGTACAATCTGCCTTAATGTCTTACGGTTCAATGTCTTACATCCGGCATTTGAAAAGAAACATTATCAATTATTCAAATGAAAGATTTGGCCGTACTTCAAAGACCAGACCCCTATTTTGGAGTCATTTACAGTTTTCTTAATGAAGAGATCGCAAATCTGTATCCAAGATTAGAACAGGATTAGAACGAGCTTTTACACTCAGGAACAACATTTTGTATCGCTTACACAGATTTGCTAATTTGACCAAAGTTGTAGTCTGTATTCCAAATTCTTTGCGCATGAACATATCCGAACAGCTTCATAATCCTGTTCACCAGGGATTCCAGCGGACCTACAGTTTATTTCAGTCCAGAGTTTATTGCTAGACTTAAAAGCATTTCTTATAGATGCTTTAAGCAGATCCATTACCTACTAAGTTGCTAAGAAGACCAAGAAAAACTTATACCGACCCCTCAGCATCATCCTTTTATTGGTCAGCCATTCTCATATCTCTTCTGGGCTGAGGCCGGCCCAATGATACATTCTTACAAAAACAATAAATATTTTGTAATTGTAGCGGATCAAACAACACGCTATATCATCGGCAAAGTCATACCTAGTTTAGAAACCAAAAACCTTATTAAATTCCTTGAAGCAGACATTCTGTTGAAATTTGGTTCTCCTTGTATAATCCATTTTGACCAACTACCAAGCCACTTGTCCCATGAATTCATAAATTACTTCCAATAGCTTGGGATACAATGAAGGTAAGTCAGCCTCAGGCTCACCGTCAGATAGGCCTCTGTGAGAAAGTTATTGCCTGCGTACAGCAATCTTTACGTGTATCATGTGTTAAAGACTGTAGAGTATGGGATTCTTACCTCCCATTAATTTTGTTTAATCTAAATACCCAAATTCACCCTACTCACAAGTTTTCGGCATTTGAATTTGTTACATGCATTTCAACCCCGTTTTCAGTTTCAAACTTTACTAGAAGCTTCCTAAACATGCCCCACGAATGAAGATCGTGTAAAACTTGTAAAAAGCTACGAGAAATTGCCCAAAAAACATTGGGCCAACCTTTCGAATCAGACAGAGATAGGATACTCCAAAGTTCAACATCTATTACGTTTTTATCAAATCAGGAAATTCGCATCTGTTACTTAAAAATATTAACACATTATTTTCTGGCCCCATAGTAAGTATGGTAGATAATAATAATTATATGGTCGAATTTAAAAACGTGAAAGGCCAAACAAGCCTAAGACCAATAAATGTCTCTCGGCTAAAACCATATCTCAAACCAAAGCAATATTAAAAAGAAAGACAGAAAAGAAATACATACATTTCATTATAGTTCTCAATTTCTTCATTAATTTGACTAATTTTACAGACTCTGTTCTGGTAATTTCATACTTCGTTGAGGATGTGTGACATGACAAGGGTAGCGTTCCGTCATTAGTCTGCTTCAAACATATGTATTACCAGAAGCCCCATGCAGCTTTAAATTGTAATAATGGAACTTAAGAATAGTCCATTATGTCCTTTACTAAAACAGTAGTGAGTGAATGAAGATCAAATCCAACCCACACGTTCCAAATTTGAAATTATATTAGAGACAATATTCTAGAACCATGTAAACGTAATAAGTAAGATAATAATTCGCCAAGCGATTATTTGCAAACGTAATGTTAAGGCAGACCAGACTACTACGTGGGTCAGGCAGTAAACCTAGTATTAAGTATCCTTCGAGTTTTACTTCATGCATACCATTGATTTTAAGATAGTGATATCAAAGAAGTTACCGACTCACAATAAAATATAATTTTAGATGGAATTTCTAATGTTATATTTTATAAAACTTTAACGATAAAAATATTTAATTTCCTGTGAATTATGCAACACATTTTACAAATATATTCGCAATTCAGTTAGTTGTATTTATATATATTTAGATAGGTAAATAGAGGACACTTGCTTCTTTCATCATGACATGCCATCGACACCGAAGTCAACAGCTAGTATTGCAAACGACCCGAGATCAGAGAAAATAATTCTTAACGATTCAAGACAGACCCCAAGAGTTTTGTCCTTTGAGCATTTAATGTATAAATAACCACTAACACCCTGTATTACAGGCATTGCTTTACCGCAGATACTAGCAACAAACTGCAAATATTGGTCTTCATAGTTCATATTGTTAAGACATTATTGTGTATTTATCCTTAATTTTATGCAAACATACATACACATTTAGCGTTACTTACCTCACTGCTGCTACAACCAGATACGAACTCCATCAAAATGCATTATGATTTTTGGTAAATTCAAGTCCTCACGTACGTATCTATCAATATGTTCGAGAAGTTTGTCAAAAACATATTTAGTGCGGCTTTCAACAAATTATTTTCCACCCCTTTTGCAGTCAATACGTACGGGAAATAGGCTTTAGCCTCTTCTTCCGATTCTAGCGGAAATACTTCACGAAATGCACTATCCTCGCACTGATGCAATTGTGGAAACTTGACGAACCCTTCATCAATTATTTGCAAGCCACTCTCGTAATATGTATATCCAGACATTACGATATTACACTACAGTAAGTGACTACAATAATCTCGCATCTGTATTTTACTTCTTATTTCTCCTGCAGGACAATGCCTTAAGAGAAGTGTTAAATTTCCTGCTGATTAACATAAAACGTCTCTTTAAAAAAGGACAATAAAGATTTCTTTATATCTTCATTTTGTATGGACACAACATTAAATTCCTTATTATTAAAGCATCTTACATTTATTCTGATAGCCACAGTTTGGAAACCGCACCTGTAGCATTTCTTTTACCGTCCATCTGAGAAAACTCATTTACATCCGTTCTCTCCTGACTTGAAGCTACTATCGTCGACTTGTAGACACTATGTCTGCTAAGACACGCCTACTTACTACGTGGAGTGGAGACCATCTTTAAAAATCATTCATAAAATCACTCTTTCTCTTTGTACATCTCTACGAGTAGTTGAAACGTAACTTCCAGCAACGCCCAGCGACCGATAACACCTCGTACGAAGCATCAGTCTCTAGCCTTCCCAAAGGCAACCACTATATCTTTTTCTCTCTCTCTCTTTATTACTGGACTCCTTTTACAAGTCCAAGTGAGTTAGTATAAGTGATTTTCGTCTCACACTTACGCCTCATTTCTTCTCTTTCCCTCTCCCCTCTTTGTTCAACTGAACAGATAGATGCTTCTCTCTACATGTTAGGTACGAGCTAATTGATATTTCAACTTCACTTTTTCCTCTTACGATAACACGACCGAGATTAATGCATGCATCATATCATGAAATAAAAGTAATACTTAACAGCTGTTGTAAAATCAACTGTACTACTACAACTCCTTTCTTTTCTTTTAGAGAATACCATGAATCAACTAACGTTGCTTCTTCTTGCAATTTCGTTGCAAATAATTCTTATGATATTTGCAATAATTTGGTTAATCACCGCTGCTGTACACATCACTCACTCCACGAATTGTACACAAATGAAACACCGATTATTTCTGCACCAATTCAAGTAACAGCAAGTACACAAACGGACACAGAATTAAATGTATTTTCCGTTTCTGAAGTTAAGGATAACTCGATGCCAATTTCACCAGTACCATAACCCGTAAAATTTTTAAACCAGTTTCAATGTTGACTTCTGTTCTTTAACTATAAATAAAAACATTTTTTCTAAAAAATATTACCAATAAACTAAGAGTGAAATTCGATGAATATTGACACAACTTCCGGTTGATGCAGGTCGCATTTTACAACCGTACTTCAAGACTTACCAAATTATCATCTTCCTTTTACAAAAATAGCTTTTCTCCGTATTTTCAGTATAGTCGCCACTTCTTCACATCTAACTGTTAGTGAACATATTTCAAACTAATAAATGTATTCCGACTTACCTTCAGTACACACAATATTTGGCACAGCAAATCACGATAACGTAGTCATGCCTAAAGTAGGTTTGTTGTTACACATACCAATCTTGAATTTTCAAATCTTGAAAGACCATAAGTTATATGTCCCGTTCTACCTTCATATCGATGTCACCAACCAGTTAAATTCTGATACACATTGCGGTGAATTTAAAGAATTTCTTCATCAATATGAACACATAGACGAACTCTTGGAAAAGGATCTCAAATCTCTCTTCCCTTGTGCTTTCAAAACAAATTCTGACCCTTTTATGTGCATACACAATAGGAATAAACGAAGTTTATTGTCAATTCTGTTTAATTCGGCAACATTAGGTTTCAGCTTCCTAAACTTATATAATCAACACTCAATTAAACAAATCAAATACAATCAGCACTTACTTCAAAACGAAATTCAATATCTCAAAGGAAATTTTAGAAATCATATGATAATTTTAGAAACCATATGAAATAAAGCAACGTTCTTTTAAACGTTCGGAAAGAAACTGATAAAAACTCTTGCACACTTATGTCCCAACAAAGGAAAGTCAGTTTCTTATTTCAATAGTATTCGGCACACCATGAAATTTTGCTTTTAGTTTCGGATATTCTTGAAAACACAATGGCATTTCGAATTTTCTCCATAGCTCAGGCCCAGTCATGTATATCCTCCCACCCGATTCTTAAACATACAATCTTCGCCCGTGACACCGCGCTATTTTATTCCTTGACTATACCAACTTTATTACAATATGCTTCTGAAGAAACAACTATTTCTATACTGTTAGAAATACCGATCTTACATTACTACGAAATTGTTCCAGTTTATCCTGTATTTAATTTAGGCATCATAACAAAAGGAAAACATTTGCAATATAAAATACCCCAATTTGTTTATGAGACGTCTACAGGATTCTATGAGACGGCGTCTCGTGTCACCATAAACAACTTCTCTTCATCTGTGAAAATTTGTATACTTCCCTTACGGCAAAATCAAATTGTTTAAACTCTCTTTTTCAAAATACTAGTGCAACTAACTGCCATGCAGATGTTATATACAAGCTTTCCCCCGGTCATTTATAAATATTCACCGTCTTGAATATTAGTAAGTTCAGACCTCCAGGACATTTAATAAGACGTAATAAGCAAAATAAATTTATATCAGCCACACTTCCCCTACAATTAATAGTTCAAAATTTATCCCTTACTCAAAATATGAATCAGTTCATTTTCAGAACATTATTATGGAAGCTTAAGTAACCCTAAACGCGACTGTTCATTTTGTACCCCTAAATATTTCTTATTCCCTCAGGTTACTTCAGCATTGAACGATGATTTTTCTGGCATACAGACCAAACTTACAGAACTGGAAACAAACCTTTCTACACTTTTTCTACCCTTAATCGCCATTGAAAGTCACACCACACCTTTATTTTGCTAATAGAATTCTCACTCCTACCAAATCTTATCTTTATAGGATATTTTTGTTATTATATTGGTAAGCGACGTACATGACCACAAAACCATCTCCAACTAGTCCGGAAGAAAATACCACACCAATTGAATAAGCTTAGTAGGATACCCCTGCTAATCTACCCCGGATTGCCGCTGGCAATTTTAGACCTATAATTAATTTTACCCCTTTACCTTTCTGCTATCCGAAAACGTACTCCGTGGATTGACAGCTCACTAATTAAAAACTAAAATTCAATTTAACCCTTGACCTTTGTTTCTTGCCCCTTTCCCTGGCTAGGAACACAAAATCCTTTTGCCCCCTGAAGGCTTGTTCCATCTTGGACGAAGTAAAAAACTATAGAAAAAAATTAATGAGTTTTGAAAAGAAAGGGGGAAAAATAGGAAGAAAAAATTTTAATTTCTGATCCAAACCACAAGTGGAGATAACGAAGTCATTGCCTAGGGCCTAAGGCCAATTTAGTTCAAGAAAAGTAGGAGAACGGGTGAAGACGATTTTTTTAAACGAAATAAGAAATAACATTATTATTGTTGATCATTGATATGAATGCAAGAAACTTGAAGTACTCGTCAATGTGTAGGTACCTGTTATTAGTTTTTTTAGTACAAGGAAACGGAGTATATATGAAAATTAATATAACATTATATGAATAATAATAATTGATGAATAAAATTGCATACTACAATGGCATTAATGAACAAAATTATTTGGTTAAACGACATTCTAGGACTGAAGCTCATGCGCATGGGAAACGAATGAAAGGAAAATGCGCAAAAAATTGCGTGTAGTAATCCAATGAGTTTGTTTTTATGGTGAACATACATGATTGGTTGAAGGGTTATATTGTAATAGCAGTTGAAGTGGAAGGAAGTCAGTTTGTGAGAAGATAGCCATGGCATCATTTGCAGAGATTGACGAGAGTGCCTTAGTTACAGCGGCCGCGGAAGTCGAGGCCTCTGTGAAACCTACTATTTCATCGTGTAAGTGTACTTCCCGATGGATCGACGAAGCATGCATTTGGCGTGCTATTAACGATTGGACTGCCGGCAACCATCTTATATGCTGGGTATGTTTTAAGGGAAAAGGTAGTCAACGTGATCATGCTTGCATGGGTATGGATGGATTTTCGTTTATTCCAATTCCCTGGGAGGAAACACAATCATCGTTAAACAACAAAGCAGCAGATATTTTGAAGAATCCGGAAACTCAACAGAAGTTGTTTGCTGTGTACTTGGAATCTCATCCTGATGGTGTGAACCTTGCAAAAACTTTGGATTGGGCATTACAGCACTTGATGAAAACTTGTGTTTGGAAGTTGAAAGAAGCATTGCTGGAAAAAGATTGCCACTCGTCGCCATATTGCTAAGAGACAGTGTTTGTTAAGTGACATTGAACTGTGTAGTGGACATTATATTCATTGGAACTATAATTATTGGACTTATATTTACTGGAACTGTGTAGTGGACCATCCTATTTACTGGAACTGTGTAGTGGACATTGTGTTTTCTTTAGTGGCGATTATGGCTGAGTGTTCATACTGTATTGGTGAATATATTTTGGACAAGTGTGTGTTGAACACCGTAAGTACTTATTAACAAAATAATCCTATTGAATGCGCTGAGTGTAATTTACATCAACCCCATAATTGCATGTACGTTTGGAATACCGGATTTGTTATTGCAAACTATATTCAAAGTCATTTGAACGATCCAGAACTTTTCAAAGACTATTATGAACTTTTTGTACAGCAGGGTCATTCACATATTTTGAAAACTACCTTGTTTAATGTTATTTGTCAATTTATTCGAGACCCTGAATGCATTGCACAAATTATACCTGTAATTGTAAAACAAAACAAAACTCTGACTAGTTCACGCGTACTTAGTGCAAGACAGTACATCATTGACTTTCAAGGATTTAAGATTTCCCCTAAGGAATACATTATTAGAGAATTTTGTTTAGTTGCATGTGATGCCACCTTGATATTTCATAGTCTTTTGAAATTACCTTGCGAACGTTGTGATTTAGCTGCTGCATATCAAACACAAGTAGATTGGCTCACACATCATTTGCATGGGTTACAGTGGAATACGGCCAATGGATATACTGTATCCCACATTCGCCATATATTGTCACAATGTTGTAATATGGGATCCATCTTTTATTGTAAGGGCCATGAAAAGATGGTGTTGTTGGAAAAAGTATTTCAACTGAAAAATATTGTAAATTTAGAAGACCAAGGATGTCCTGCCTTACGTGCACTGAATTTCAAAGTGGACATTTTAAAATGTACGTATCATGAACCGGTGAAAGAATATGCATGTGCTTTGCGGAATTGCATACAGTTACAATACTGGCTAAAACTTCAAACATTAAAAGTTGTTGATGGAATGAACACAATGAAATTGTAACTTGAAAAGATAATAAATCTATTGTACCAGAATGTGTATTTTTTTATTTTATGAAATGAAATTCAAACGATTAAGAGGTAAAAGGTTTTTATTACATCTAAACTACTCTACTACAGGGATTATACAATTGTTCTTTAATAAGTTAAATATGATAAATATTAAAAAAAAACTATTTACATTTTTTGTTTGCTTTCAACATTTTGTTGACCAAGTTCAGTACCAGTTGATCATTTCGTTGTAAGTTGGTTTTTGAAAATTTTGAAAAGATATTTACATTTCTAACTTTATAATAAATATATATGATACAGAATAAACCACATAGAACGGAATTGTCAGCTTGGTATTGAACTTTATTTACATGATAAATTGAAGAATTACGTTGAAGAAATTGTACTATTGGTTTTGGTGGATTGCGGCCGAGACTATCAAAATAAAAGGCGCGACGATTTTTATTAATGTAGATACATGTCCAGTGTGTTCCTTGCTGATATGACGGACTTAAATTAATGATTATTGCAGCAGGTGCCTTCACTATTATGGGTAAGTGATTTAATGCATATATGCCAGTCAATATGGAACTTGTAACACAGTCATGCAACACAACACTTAACATTTGATCGCTCCACATAGTCACTTTGAATTACAGTCTACATCATCATATTCAAGTACACTGGAACTTGGAGTAATGGGGGTGGGATTATATATACTTTTTGGTTCATGGCTTACATATCGTGACAAATCATGATAGGTGAGAAATTTACTATAACATTGCGCTTCATAAAATGCACATCGGAACGTATGGAACTGATGTTGGTAATGACCACAATGACTTGCAGGAAAAAGTAATTTATTTGATTTTGGACAGTTCAAATGTTCTAGATTTAATACACTTCGTCCCAGGAGTGTAACACTTCCAAAAACTGTTGTCTGTGGCGACCATGGACGTAGAGAACATCAATATGTTTTGTATAGTTTACAAGGACTTGTTGCAAATTGTCGTATGCTACGTCGCCTTCTGACCATTGTAATCCATAGATGTTTGTGGACAGGTACTCGTTGTCCAATTGAAGTGTTAGTGGTAAGTCTTCACTGCTAAAGGGTTGTTTAAAAATCCAACTATGTGCGGTATTGAGATCAGGATTGACAACGGCCAACTCCTTGACGATAAGGTCATCGTCACCAGCTTGATCAAACGCTAAAAAGTGGATGATTGCCCTCATACTGTTGTTATTACACTGATGTAAACAGGAATTTACTTTCACCTTATGTACATATTTTGAGACAGAGTGCCAACTACTTAAGTAATAATAATAATAAGGACACAAAATTTATGATATTCAACGCCGAATTGATCAATTATACCATATTATCCGTATAAACGTTTCGGTCTTTATCTATCTGAATTAATGAATCAAATTGTGCATACACCACACAAGTAATGGAATGTTGAAGATTTTGGCTGAACCCCATTTTAATATTTACAGGTGAATCTTTGACGACATCCCATGTAGAATCGTCTAATGTATTAGTAGGCGACAAAATAAATGCATACAACGTATAGCCATTAGGATATTCTTCAGGTGAAATGGTATGCAATGCATTTTGATGAAATATACCAGTCCCGGAAATTAAAGTATGGTAACTCGGAATAAACAAATTGCTTGCAAAATCAGGAGTCAAGGGAGTAGGTGGATAAAATTTAGAACCAACCTGCACTTGAAGTTTGTTGAGATTAAAATGTTGAAATTGGAAAGGATTTTCATTGTATTGTCCATTAAAGGCAGTATTTGAAACAAAACCAATAACAAGACCTTTAGGTACTTTTCCTAAAAATAAATTGTCCAAATTGAAACTAGATACATTTTGAGGAATGGTATGAACACGTGTTTCTACACGTGTCAATGGAAGTTTAGCAGTATCCTGAAG
>JAGDQP010045929.1:0-15455 GCA_022664845.1 Lepisma saccharinum
TATAAATACATTAGACTATATATATCTATATTTACTTAAGATTGTATCTTCTTACAAACTGTTTTGGTGGAGTGGGGTGGAGTATGTGCATATGCCTGTTGAACTTCGTATTTTGAATCCTTGTCCAAAGTATAAAATGAATTTGTAATTTGATTTTCCGGTTACTGAAAAGTTGTTTGTCAGAAGTATCTATCTAAAGTAACTTTGGTTCGGATACGTCTAAAGGTATGAAAGCAAATTGAAAAATTGAATTTCAAATGTACGTTGGTAACACTGACAACTAGATACTTGTGGACGAGGACACCCACAGTATTTTTCAATTGTGTGATACCATTTGTTGTGCAGATAAGTTTTAGGAAATGGAAGTAAGTAATTCTAAAATTTGATTTTTTTAAATGAGCTTGCAACACTGCACTAATGTGAACGGTTCTGTTGGATTTGAGCTAGTCTACCCAAGACCTTTCCAATGATACCTCAACCACCTATCTACACCCGTGTTTCTTGATTTATTGCATGGATACGGAAGTACAGATGGGCAGGGAGAGATGTTGGGATTATAAGGTCCCTTTTGTTATCTACGTCAGGGGTCGACAAACTTTTTGAATACGCGGCTCAATGCATTGCTAGAGAAGTGGAGACGTGATGAAAATAATGTCTCTAGACCAATCTTAAACTTTAATATATGCAAAACTAACATACGTATGTGTAAATAATACCTTGTATCAAGATACGTATCTATATGTTGGGTGGGGTCCACGGACTTCCGGGGAGGTCCAATGTGTGTCTGTGAATGAAATACATATTAAATATACGTAAATGTGCCCAGCATTATCTTAATTCTCCATAAAACTCGAAATTTCAGGTGAAACCTGCGCAATAAATGAGTTCCTGCTTGTACGTTAACAATTTATGTATCTTCAATAAATTATTACAACATAATTAATTTCACATTATGTAGACATAGACCAAATGAATTATTCCTGGTTAACCAAAAAGCTGTTACATACGTACAAATTAGTAACTGGTGCTGCTAAGGAAAACTAATGCACACACAAAATGTATTAATAATTTAGTTTGTTCTATCATTTTTTTTTAATCTTCATATCAAGCAGCAAGTGTGAAGTAGTTGTTTCTGTTTCATTACTAATGCTATTGGAAAGTGGAAATATTAATTGCTATATTAATATTCAATTTTCCCTAATGTAACTTGTGAAGTTGGATATCTTTAACCAATGTAGGAATACATTACTGTTGTTGAAACTGTCTTTCAAAACATCATTACTTAGCAATTCAGTTGAATTGAATTGAATTTATTTCAAGACTTTTAGCCATCTTATGCTCAGGCTGGGATAGAGTGTGGAAGAAGATATTGGATGGTTGATGGCCAGGGCCTATTTTTGTAGGTATCGTCTCAGCATTTGTCTGGTATGACTGAAAACAAAAACTGGAAAAACCTCAGTCAGGATGATCGAATGCTAAGCCAACGCTCTACCACTGAGCCACGGATGTTCGGTACAATTCAATAAATTCCATTTGAATATAACGGGGAACATCATCTATGGTAATAATAAAAGAATTATTAGTTTAATTTCGTTTGCATGTTTAAGAAAATCTTCCTGAAGTCCTTCAAAGATCTGTGCAAACCAGCTCTCAAATTGATTCCAGTCTGGAATTGTGGTGATTTCATCTTCGTTATCTTGCTTTAGAAATAAAAACTGAGTGAAATTACCTTCAAGAAAGTGCGTATGCAATACATTTAGTTTCACTTCAAGGGCTTTCACATCAGGAAACCTGCAAGCAATTAATATAACAATACATATTAGTTGTTCAAGTATTTTTATGACGACATTTTGACGGGCTGTATGTAGTAACTCGTAGGAAATCCTCCGCGGGCCTCTTCAAAACCTTTAACAGGTCACACGAGCCCCACGGGCCGTAATTTGCCAGCCCCTGAGCTATGCTATCAGCAGAACTAAAATACGTAGTTTGCCATTGTTTTTGAGTCCTGTATGGCGTTACATTGAAACGTGACGCCATTTTCTTTCGTTTGTGACAAGAATAATTTCTTTCTCATATTTCTTGTGTGCTTCCTTATGAAATATCCAGGGGTAAAAAAATCATATTTTCTAATTCACATTTTTTTAGAGCTCATGTTGTACTTTCAGGAGCATTTTGATTGACAACCTGAACAACGGAGAAGGGAAAAGTTAAATATAATTTATTTCCACCTACGAAACTTGTTTCTTTTATCAACATAATGACAAGAATTTTGATGCAATGATTTGAAGCAAATTACACCGTAAAAAAGAGTCCCTCAGTTTTACTGTGAAAACACTGACAGGGTGTGTACCAGTCTTATCACTGTAAATCAAATAGTAGCAACACCGTAATTCATTTTACGATAAAACCAGCTAATCGCAACGGTAGAATAAAACATTTTCGCGGTGATAAGGTTTTCGATTTTACGTTGATATCACTGCGCTGTTGATTTTCCGGGAATATCAGTGCACTAAGTGTTGATATCACTGTTGATCTTACTGTGATATATTTGAACTATTTTTACCGTGCTACTTTTATATATCTTCGGAAGACTTCCGTTCCTAAATGTACTTTATCTCATCTTGTATCAAAATCAAAACGCTATTTTAATTCTTGTAACCAGCTGCGAATCTATACAGGGAAGGAAAGCAAAAGTTCCCAACCCGTATCCAAAAATAATATTTTGATAGAGTTTGAAATTTTTACTTACTGTAAACTGAGTACACGCAAATAAGGTAATCTTTTACCCTTGTAAAAGATATGAATGACCCACACCATCCATAATACAGCAGAAAGGACTCCTGGAAGGCCTGCTGTGATAAATTTATGTGTGTTTCCTCACTCTCTGCTGTTTGATGGTAAAACATTCAGTTTTTTTTCTGCCCTTTAAAAAAAAAGAGAAACGAGAAAGAAACCATCGTTTAAAAGTTAATGTTTTTCCATTCTATTAAAAGAATATTAAACTGGAATTTCACTGTGCTCTTACAAGAAATTTCGACTGGAATAATTGTTGCACGTGAATTCGTAAAATATGTAATACTTCAGTGGTGACGTAAGGCAACCTGGGGCCCGGGGCAAATGAATATTATTGAGGCCCTTTCGCGAACACAATCGAGAGCGTACACTGACCTTCATATCCTATTTCCTGTTATTTTATTCCGAGACGTGCAGAAAACTAGTGTGATCGTGAGGGACTCACTACCCAAGGCGGAGAACTTCTTGTTCACTCACTATAACCTATACATGAATATGAATATTGAGATTGTGAAGGGTTATGCTTTTCAACCATCCGATTACAGCCAAGCGTACAAGTAAGAGTCCTGAAACGGCATAGTTATTGAGCCACCGACCACCATCGAGGTGTTTTATTGTTAATCTTGACGAGCTATTATTCACTTGTATCGGCGACCTGCTTTACCCCATCGACACTTGAAGCCCGAGGAGTTACGCCGTCACTGTAATACTTTACCTTATTAAACGTTCATAATGCTCTTCACCACCAGCGTAAAGTAGAAAATCTTCTGGAAACATTAATTTAAGATTGTTGCTCCATCTATTTAAAGTTAAATAGGAAAATTAATACTTTCGAATGATCAGGCTAAAGTGTAAAGCGTTTCCAATACGAATTTCTTCCAACATTATCATTAAATTAACTCCACCGTTAACCGATTTCGCAAGTACATCTCAGCAGTAACAAACACTCGCCATTCGACTGTATCTATCCTGGAGATGATCATGCCAGCTTTCATCACGAAAACTTGCCTCTCGAATATATTTTCTACTTTTGCCCTCCCAACGACGTCTCGGTCTTCCCCATGGCCTCCTTCCCTCCGTCTTTCCAACCGTGATGGTAAATAGTATTAGTTTCCCTCCCATCTGAGCTACGTAGTTTGCGCCTCTTAGCTTTCGTGATTTGATTATTCTTATAATTAAAGATTACCTAGCTGACCGCTAGCAATGTGTTGTTCTGTCTAACGCTGCTTCTCAATGGTATACTATTACATCTGGAGTACCACAAGGTTCCGTCCTCGGACTCTTCCGTTCTGTTCTGTTCATGACCGACCTTATGGATCATTTCACTGAATCTTCAAGCAACATTCTTATGTATGTTGATGACTGTAAACTTTCTAGAGAAATTAAAACTCTTAAATCATGTAACACAACTGCAGTCGGATATTGTAATTTTCTCTTTGTGATGCAATAAATGGCAGCTCAAAATTAATTACTAATAAATGTACTACCCTCACAATTAATTAGCCTTTAGAAACGTTCTATTCAAAGTTCGTATCATCTTAACACAACCCCTCTTGCCAAAATATCATCACATAAAATCTCGATCTTATGATCGACTCAAAGCTGTGAAGATCATGTTACAATATCTACTAAAAAAAAGTCATGAAACTTTTAGGTTTACTTTATAGATTCTTTGATTTAAAATATCCTACAACACTTAGTTTATTTTACAAAAGTTACGTATCTCCGCACCTTGAATATTGCTCTCCTACCTGCGCTATGACGTCTCCAACAGTACTGTTCACGGTTAATCGAGTTTTGAACTTTTCTTGTCTATCGTTAGCTTTCGTGTCCCATCCACACGCAATTTCAGCAAACAACAGCTCTTAGAAGTTCTTCATATTAAACCTTTTTTTAGCACGTGTATATGTATGCATGGCTTCAAATACCTCTATAAAATTGTTAATGGACATTCCAGACATTCTTCAGGAGTTGTTTGTTTATAATTCCTGTAAAATCCACTCGCAGTAATGACCTGTTTGCTTTGCGAACACCCAGAGCAGCGTTCCCTAATTTACGGGTTGTGATCTCAGTATAACCTTTCAAGCCAACATGATTTTGCTCTGCCAAAACCTGGTATCGATATCTGATTAAGGTTGAGATAATGATTTTGTCTTTGTCTTGATATTATTCTTTCTTTTAATGTATTTGTTCATTTTTTTAAATCCTATTTTGTATTGATTGTCTGTCTTTGTTGTTTGTCAACTCAATGCAAAATGGTCATTGGGTTCTTGTTAATAAATAAATAAAGAAATATAATATCTAGTGAATCGTACAGTCTGTTGAGTTCTTCATTGTGCAGCCTCCTCCATTCTCCTGTCATCTCGTCCCGTATATCTTTCTCAAAACCTTATTTTCAAACACACGTAATTTATGTTCATCTTCTACGGTCGTACTCCAACTTCCGCAAGCGTAAAGTATTACAGCGAAGATATCCGTTCGGTATATTTTCAACTTCCTTGCAAGGATGTGAGCTTTTGGGGTCTGAATAAAAACATGGCCAATGCTAAGCGAAATTTTATTTCTTCCGCGACCTTATAGTTGTTTGTTACATATGCTCCCAAGTTCTTTAACTTGTTTACATTAAAGTTATTATTGAAACTTCCGAAATAAGAACATTGATGTCAGGAGAATGAAAAGATCTTTTAAATGATGTGTCACTCGACCCATTCTATCATTTCAGAGAATTGAACGTTAGGTCACTAGTCCACATCGAATAGGAAAACACACTGAATCTGAATAGAGAGTTGCTCCTAGAATTCTCTTTGATCAGAGCTGAAACGAGTTGCAAGGTGAAGTTTTGAACCAGGTCACCGAGTCTAAGCATTAGAATAGGCCTGATCCGGTGACCCGATTTAGACCCATAATTCGGAGGACAAGGCAAAGTTTTTAACTATTTCCTTGCGTTTGGACACTGTTACTTTCAGGGGTAACAAGGACAGGAGATGTTACCCAACAGAGCATGAAAAATACGAAGCCAATTAATGATATTTTCTTAGACCGGGTTAATTGGGTCATTCGGATCAAGTTTCGGGCTGGTCCACCTGGTCCTCGGGTCACCTATATACGGGCTAAGCCGGGTCACTAAAAGTCACCTGGTTTCAGCTCTGTCTTTGATGATTGGTGATAGTGGGTATTTATAACATTGTAATAGGATCTTTGTTTCATGATTCCGAACGGGCATATTACCCATATTAGCTCATTTTACCATTGAAGAAATTCTAGGCTTTTGCCACTCATTCACAGATAATGGGACAGCACGGTTAAATTTATCGCATATATTTGTCCTCCGTCCAAATCAAAATTGACGTGTTTCGTGATTTTTGTTTTTCAAATAAGGTGGTCGACCACGAAATCAATGGGGTGGGAGGTCTTGTTTGTTCCTCTCTATATGGAAATTTCTATGAATTATAGGGCTATGTTAATTTAATGTTGTGACATCCAAAAGAGGCTAAGTAAATGTACTTCAAATTTAACCGAAAATAAGAGTGCTTGATCGGTTGGTGGAATATTGATAACCATCACGCTGATAAATCAATTCGCTACATGCACACCAACTACTCAGTGATGGTATACAAAGTGTTTAGAAGTCGACATCAGAAAGAAACGGGCGTTACTGACTGCAAATCAGAAATAATAATGGTGACCCGACAAATCTTTCACATACAATTACTCTCGGTTGGGATAATGATATTACATACTTCTTTTTAGTTCTTTATACTCGTTAAAATATCATGCAAATTCTCCAGCCCTTCTGTAAGTGCTATGTACAAGTTAACTTATCTAATGGTTTTGGAATAAGTTCAGGACGACTTTGGTTTAATGTATTTTAATTTGTCATGTCTAAGAATTCGACATGCTTAACACATACAATATTTTAATTCAAGGTTGTTGAAGCTGTCAAACAAATAATTCAACCTTGTTTACACAATTTTGGATAGCTTTTAATAACTGTACCTCAATGAAATCATCTTTAAACATCTTCATAATTTATGGTTCTGTTAGTGATAACTAACCACTGAACAATAATCATTCTTCGAAGCCAAGTTTAGTAAAACATTCACCAGCAAACCAGTGGTTAAACCTCAACAGTTGAACATCTAAGTTTCGTCCGAGTCCAAGATTTTCCAACCATTCCCGTTCATTACTGACATTAACAACTCCATCCAAGTTACCAATACTTTGTATATTGTCATTATGAACCAGAAGAATTCTAATATCATGTGAATTCTTCAGAAAATCACCCAAATATATGAAGAAACATTCAAGTGTCTTCGGCATGTCGTGTATGACGAGATCTCTCATGAAGTTTTCGCATGTACTGGTGTACGAATATAGATGAAGTCGTCGTAGATTAGGTGCTAGTTTCACAAGATTCGATGTCGCTTTCTCAGATACTTCTTGACTCAATCGCACGCATTTTAAACTATTAAGGGGCGTAATTTTCATTTTACCGCTGACACCGTTTTCATTACTCCAATATATGGATGGAAATTCCATAATAAGACATTCTAAATTAGGACAGTTTATGAGAACGGTAGCTAAGTTCAGATGGAAACTTTGGTCATGTGAATGTAGCACGAATTGGACCAAATATTTACCTCTTTCAACCAGAAAATCAACGTCATTTGCTAACCATAGTGACTCACCAGGAACGAAGGTGAAATTTATTGATCTTAAAGCAGGTAAAAGAGAGAAGTTTGAACCACTAATTCGTGGGAATTCTCCTTTCAGTTTCATCAATCTAGGGCATGTTGTCGAGATTACCTCTAGAGCAGAATCACACAAATGACGGCTGCAAATATATGAAATATTGAGACTAGGAACTATGAAATCTTTCTTCCTCTTGCGTGAGAGTGTCCACTCTGAACGTAGCAGTTCTAGAGCTCTTTCAATTCCTTCAGTGGTCTCAACAAATTCAAGGTTTGTTAATGATTTTAGAACAAATAAAACACCGTCGTTTGTGATACCTGTGTTCTTGAGATTAATCATGCGTAGACTGCTGCATAATGAATTACGCTGCCCATCATTAGAAGTTGATCTATCAGCTGGATGAAGTTTAATACACGAAGGATGAGCTATGACTATCTCAGGGAAGCTGGTACTGTCCAATTTCTGCTTCTTACCTGGTCCTACTTCGTAATCATTAATAACACTTTTAAAAGTGCCAACTGCATGATCAATGAGAACTTTGTAAGAGTATATCCAAGGCCTTTGGATCAGATCTTGTAATCCTACATCAGTGACCTTCTCTGACTCAGACACGTCAAGGACATTCAGCTTACTGCAACACAAACCGATAATTTTTAAAATTTCATCACTAGCAATATGTCGAAGTCCTAGTTGTCGCAAACAAGTAAGCTGCCACATTGCTACGCGAAAATATGATGGATCAGGAGGAATTACACTACCACCTGTTGAAGACCATTTGCTGCCAATCAGTTCCAATGTTATGACTCCTGATCCAAATTTAGACAATAGTTTAAACAATTTATCTTGATGGCTTGCACAATAATAGTTGAATAATTTCAATCTTAAATAACGAATATCATTTGTCAACAAAACTTCCAATACGTATAATGACGTTGGATAAATTCGATCATAGTACCTGTTTAATTCTGAAGGACTCATCAACCATGAGAGAGTACGTTCTATTAGTTCACAACGGAGACTAGCTGGAAGTTGCGTGAAGTACTCACGATAACCACTCATTTGCTTTGTGAGATCTATATCGTTGGAATACAACTTAGCTTGTCTTTGTAGCCGACGGCAAACTGTTGAAAGATCTTTCTGGGTTTGGTTGTAGCTCAGTGTCAACAGGGACAAAGGTTGACGATTTGGCGCCATTCTATTTTAACCCACCCACTGTTCGTTGTTAAGAAATCTGTAAGAAATAAAATGGTTCTTTAAGCATCACAAGAAAATATCAAGGTTTATTATACTAATAGAAGAGATAGTACAAATCTACTAAGTACAAGGGGTCGTTCAAGTATTACGTATGCATTCGAGGTGGAAAAAGGATTCAAACTTTGTTTATTTTTGCTAACGATGGGGCAGCGGAATCAGAGCAATGCTTACTCAAGATTCATTGAGCATATTAGTGTAGATTTAAATATTTCAACAGTTTTTTGGACTACGAAATTTCGATAAGAAATTTAACAGATCTTACGTAAGTTCGAGGAGAGTGGATTGGGTTTAGACCATAGGATTACAAGGTGTATGGGGTCTAAAATGTGTTTACGTAGTACTTATACGATCCCCAAGAATTAGTTTATGGCCACTAGTTTTAATAGTCGTTGGGAGCAGGTCCAAACAACGCACTGCAGTACATAACCTAAGCAGGATATTATCTGTAGCTTCAGAAATACAGGAATATGTTACTACATAAAGTTTCTGAAAGGTTTTCAAAATTACTACTAACTGAAATATGTTCAACAAATAAAATATTGAACAGTGCGTTTCGTAGTGTAAGAGTATATGCTGGTGAGATATGCAAATCGTTTAAGTTTATAATTTTAGAGTTGTTGTGGTAGTTACACTGTAGAATAAAGCATAATTTTATTGTCTCATTAACGTTTACTTTATAGTACGCGTATGCAAGTGTTTGGACGGGATGATTCTACATCACTGACTCGCATATCCTTATGCACTAGTTACACAGTTATTTATATTTACGCTTGATTTGTGACTAAAGGTTAGGTTGGATTATGTTAGTTCATATTATAAATATAAATAAATGACATTTTTTTTCTAATGCTAATATTTTGAACTCACCCAGGCGGACCAGTATTTTAGAACCTTGCCTAGTTAAATTTCAAGTTCGATTTATTTATAAAAGCCAACTTGGAAAATGAAATACCAAATAGGGATCTCCAGTGGTTCAATGTATTGAGACCAGACTCGGTATAACCTTACCAATTTTGTTAGAAAACATGTTTATATACGAAACAGAAAGAAAAACAGCAACTCAAGTTGAAAATTACAGTATGTTTTTACTTGAAGTGAAGCATAACGTTAGAAGTCAAAAGGATATTGTGAAAGCTGTAGGATGATAGCATGTAAACTAACGTAGTATGTAATATCAACGTAAATTCTTGGTAATAAATTTTATATGTATTCACAGAAATATAAAATAATGTTGAATTTTAAAGGATGAAAGCAGTGAAAAGTTATTAAAATAACTACTTTGTTAGAATCACTTATTGGATTCATTAATTCTGTAGAAGTTTAATAACTGGGAATGTGACTATCTAGAAACTAAGGAAATATCAAAATTAGAAAATTTCGTGTTAATCCAACAGTAAAGTTTATATAAATAAAGAGTATACAAAATATGGGGTAATTTTCAGAAATAAATCAGTTAGGCAATAGATCTGACGCACTTAGGCAGTCTAATATCTAACAGTCATACAAAGAGTAAGTCGTCAGTCATTGAAGTAAAAGAAAATAGTCAAGTGTCAGAAATATACATAATCTGACAGCGAGCTTATACATTTTGCTTTCATTCACGAATTGTATATCTACTGAAGAAGCTATACCATTTTTATTCATTCACTCATATAAATGATATCTAAACAATCGAAATATATATACACATAAATCGACTTAAAAATCTATCATCGGACTCGCGTAGCACGGAGAATGATAGACTGATTTACACTCAATCCTCCATAGATGGCGATTCCAGTTTCAAACACAGAACTGTGAGAGATTTTCTTTTCAAAGTTTATCTGTGTGGTGGCCAACAATTGAACAAATCTGACCACGACAAATTTGGAGCTGTTTTCATCAAATGCCTACGAAAATTCAGCTGAATGAATCAGAAATAAAATCCTGCATAGTTGTACGTGTGAAGTGTTTGTTAAATTTTATTCTAGCTTCTGCAAATACGGAAAGCGCAGTGATTCCGCCAGTCCTTTTCCTGTAGGGGGGTGTTTACCCTCCAAAGTCTCGACAACACTCCCCAACTTTAAAAATATTTGTTGTGAAAAATCGATAGAAACCATAAAAAAAACTTTACTTTCACCCTCCCAATATTTGAGTTTAGCTGAAACTTCCTGAAACTGAAAATTCTGGCGGAAACTCTCGGAAGAAATATGCGAAAATCGGGAATAAATAAATAAATATATAATTAGGAGTATTTGTATAGTACTTGTTATGTCGAAAAAGATACGCTTTATTTACATTTTAGCGGCATGTATTAGTGCAATGTTTATGTCTCAAGTATTAAAACATCATTGGTAACAGGGCCACGGTGGCTCAGTGGGTAGAGCGCTCGCCTCTGGTGCTAGGGGTCGTCGGATCGATCCCTGCTTATGCCATGTGTTCTTTGTGGTGGACAAACACCGTGTGCGTGGGTTTTCTCGGGGTACTCCCGTTTCCTCCCACTTTCTTCATTCCACCCATTCATCTCATCATTATCCATACGGCCTGAGCCATAGTTGCCTAAGGTCTTAAAATAAATTTAAAAAAATCATTGGTAACAATTACAATTTTTAGCTACTCAAGAAGTTTAACCTTGTACTCACGATTTTTTTTAAAAACATTTTCATTCCCGAAATTTAAACACCTTTATTCGAGAATTTCTACTGTCCCTCGTCATAACACATACGCGAGACGCAATCCGTTTAATACTACTAGTATGTCCAAAAATATAACAATGATTTTCTCTTAAAAAAAAAAAAGTTTTTTTTTTTTAAATTTCATATTAATTCAAGGTCCTTACCTTTCTTTTTAGAAAATAAACCTCTTCATAACTTGTCGATACGTTACACAGAATGATAATAATTTTCAGATGGCGCTATTTAAAATAAGATAATACTTAACTTCACAAAATAATAATATGTTAATCCTGTTAATTTTATGTTATACAAATATCAGTTTCCATGGCATATTGAACAATTACAAAATGAATATTTGGTTCCGTTTAATTGTTGAGATTTTTTTTTTTTTTTTTTTACATTTTTACAGTGTAAATTACACAAAATATTGTATCGCAGATGTATGCATATGTAACATTCTTATGGTACATATGGAGATAGAGATATTGCAGATCATCGCATTATTGCAGATCATCGCAAAGGAGGTCCACCTAAATTATAATGATTTCCAAACACCTCTAGCCCGAATAAATCGTGCACAGGTTTGAATGGGTAACCCCACAAGGAAATAAAAAAAAAAAACTTTTTAAAGATATAGTTTTTTTTTTTAAAACAATTCGTACTAATTGAAGAATTTACAAAGAAAATGTATATGAAAGCTCACCTCATGCTTTTCTTTTGAGCCATACATAAACATTTTTAACCAAATCCTAAGGTGTTCTGCAACCAGTCAAACGCCACAGCGTTGCAGATAGTATTTATGGGTAATATATTTTTTTAAACAAAATATGCTTTTAAAATATATAAATATGTAGAAATATATGACAGTAACAATAGAACATTGTATTGTCATCCGACTTACGTCGCTGAGCAAGTTTACATCATTTTATGACGTCAAGAATGAGTTAAATTATCGTTGCAAGATTAGAGGACACCACGAACCATTGAGAATCAAAAAGAAATTAATGTGAAAAAGGAAAGTAATGTAATGGTGGATAAGAAAAATTCTTTCCTACTGTTTGAACCCTTTCTTAAAATATTGTTTACATTTAAAACAATAATAATATAATGTAGAATGTGGAAATTGTAGGCTCTGTTCGTTTAAATATTAACCAATTTATAGACAGTAGGCAATTAAAATGTTGAAAAAAAATAAAGATTTACGGAGAGACGATAGCGTCATTGATAAGTATGTTTACTTACGACAACTGAAAACTTTGAATGCCAAGGTGACTGGTGAAATAAACAAAGGATGTAAAATGATAGACCTATAGAGTTCATTTGCAAAACTCAATTTTATTATCAACAACAAACTACCAAGGTGTCTCAAGCTTCAAGTCTTTATAATCAATGAGTTTTCTGTGATGATATACGGCTATGAAACGTGATCATTGTTTGAGCAAATGACTCAAGTGTTAAATGTTACACAAAGAATGGAGAAATGTATGCTAGGAATAATAACAGGAAGATAAATATTTGTATTCACTCGCAAAAAGAGATAAAAAAATGTAATCAAGACTGCGAAAAAGAGCAAATGGAAAAGATGCAGAATACAGTCGGCCAGGGTCTAAATTTAAGGTACCATGTCGTCATTTTCCTAGCGTGATTGAGGGAATGCCTAAAAAAACTGAGTCAGGATGGTCGTCCGCTCGTATCCAACCGCGGACCTCGCGAATTGGATTTATTTATGGCCGTTAGGGATGTCAGGCTCAGAGGATGTTAGAAGGTAGGGCCTAGTTAGTAAGTACTATTCCGGCATTAGTCTAGTGTGACTGACGAAAACCCTGAAAATCATCAGTCAGGTTGAGCACTAATGAGACCGTTGCCAGGACATTCCAATTGCTATGTAAATGCTCTACCAACTGACAAGTAAAGGTTATCTCCCAACAATGGAGAATACGGGAACTGCGCATATATTTAGATACAGGAGGGTCACGAAGGAATACGGGCAAAATCTTCCGTTCTGACAGCAAAAGGTAAATCCAATATGGCCGCCCAAAGGTCATTCCAATCAACATTTGCAAGCAAGGTCGCACCCACTTCCCGTTGACAAATTGACTTAATATTTTGCAGACTGATGTATTTCCAAATACAACACATTTGTTGGATAGAAATGGCTCGGGAGTCGCCAAAGGCTTTTACCAAACAGCTCGTGCTGCAAAACTGAGATTTGGTATAACACGATGCACGATCACTAGCAGGTTATAAAAACATTACAAACTATTCACAATGTCCCCACCGTGAAGCCAACATGGCCGCCAAATACTCATTTAAAATATATAAAAACAAGTTGCAGGTCAAATGATTTAGATTCAGGAACAAATTTAAGAACGAACGGTCTTCTGTCTAATGTGCATTATGGAAGTATTAGGTGTTCATTTTCACTTTCAGGTACCTCTCCTAACAATCGGGAATATACTGTATACTCGGAGAAGAAATTTAAAAGGCGCAGACATCAAAGGTTATGGGAGCTATAAGGGTTAATATTGTAGTCGATGGAAAATCTTATTTGCACGTTATTCCCGAACTTGTACTATATAAAAGGTTAATACGCAGTCACATGAAATCTGACAAAGTCCCAGAAGACAAGAAGTCCAAAGTTAGATGTCGGTTTCAATGGGTGGCCATGTTGGATTCAATATGGCGACTTGCGAGCCATTTCGATCCATCAAATGGAAATACATCAGTCAATCTGTAAACGGGAAGTGGGTGCGACGTTGCTTGCAAACGTTGATTGGAATGTCCTTTGGGTGGCCATATTGGATTTACCCTTTGCTGTCGGAACGGAAGATTTTGCCCGTATTCCTTCGCGACCTTCCTCTATCTAAATATATGCGCAGTTCCCGGATTCCTGATTGTTGGGAGAGAACCTTTACTGTGAGCCACGGTTTCTCGATAAGTTCATTATTCACAGTGTACCAGATGAGGGTTAGCTTACATTTTGAATCAGGCAGGCAGGTTTACCTAAACCCGCCACGTGTCTGGGAAATGATGTCTCTCGGTGAGATGTTCTCTGAGGGCAGAGAATAACGTAGTGGTTAGGTCCTGGTCAAGGAACTATACCAAAATTTGCCTAAGAAAGACGGGTACCCTGTAAAAAACATAGTAAAAACATAAGAACCAGGAGAAGTATTCGAACCTGTGTGCCTCCCCTGTGCCAATCGGAATCGTAACCACTAAATCACAGCATGTGTGTTTGATCATTATACCATTCAACTGAATTACTGTTCCTTTATAACTAATTCGGATAATGTTTCGCTGTTCTAAGTGCTAAGAGTTGCATCGGTAATCACTTAGCAAAGTTCCAAATGGCAAATTCGATAACCGGTTAGCAGATATTCAGAACTTGAGCATATTGTATTGATACCATCAGCAGCAGTGTCATCTTTCCTAACAAGGAAAGCTCACGGTTCTCAAACACACAAATCTTTTTAACACCTAATACATCGCAAGCAACATAACGAGATATGTAGATTACCAAAAATTAAGGTGCCATGGTCCAGGGGGAGTTGAGCTAGGGGCTCCGGAACTTCGAATCTCACAAAAATGTATATAAAGGCAGTAGTGAGGTTTTAATCGAATATCTTGAAAACGGGAAAAGTAATCAAAATAAAACTTGCACAACATATAACTGACCACAAGTAGTAACAAAAACCATAAGCAGAGTTGCCAACGCAGAACAAAGTTACAGTTTTTTTAAATAGCATTATATACCAATTAATGCACAGTGGAAAAGTACTGGCAATATAAAAGAAAAAAAATCCCTTTCGGTAGGCCTACAGGCTGAGGTAGATCTCGAAGTTTTTTTTATTTTCAAAAATTCAAATCTCGCCTTATATGAGAGCTATCGAGAAACTATTTATTGTTTTGTAGATTATTCATCAAGAGCTGTTCAACGATACCTCACAAGACACACACACACACACACACACACACACACACATATATATATATATATATATATATATATATATATATATATATATATATATATATATATATATATATATATATATATATACT